>JAJQQW010000014.1:7240635-7435635 GCA_025583905.1 Ia io
GAAGGCTTCTGTTTCACTCTCAAATAGAAGAGGAAAAGGCCTCCTCCCCCAGCTTGGCTCGCGGAGAGCAGCGAAGGTGCGTTTTCATTGTTCCGGAGTCCACATCTGGAGCTCACAAATCCCGTTTAAAAGGCAAATGATTTCAAACATAAACACGTGGCTTCCTTCTCCGCAGTGATGCCTAGAAGGATCGAAAAAACCTGAATACAAACAAACTATTGTTTTAAAGAGGGATTTTTTTAAAAAGTAAAAGCAGGCCGTGAAAGCTAACTAAGCTTCTACTTTCTCCTGGAGAAAATAATAAAAGCAAGAATTCCCCTCTCAATCCAATCAACACTAGAGCAAGTGCAGCTTAGGGTACACTCAGGCTATCAGAGTGTGTGCCTCAATCTCTGGGCCGGTGGTCCCCGGTCGGGCTGGGTTAGAGCAGCGGCTGACAGACTTTTTCTGAAAACGGCCAGGAGTAAGTATTTTCAGCTTTGAGGGACGTACAGGAAGGAGAGCAGCCACCGACGTTACGTGAGTGAGTGACGGACGCTGTGTACTGATGCCCTTTTATTTACCCACACTGAAATTGGAATTTCATATAATTGTCATCAGTCTCCAAAGATTATTCTTTTGATCTCTTTCAACCACTTAAAAATGTAAAAACTGCTTTTAGGCCATATAAACCCCCTTCACTGGTTGTGAGGCTTCTGTCTCAGCAGGGAGTCCCTGAAGGCTGGACCTGCCCCTCCACCCTCCACCCACCCCCTCACCACCAACTCCCCCCTCCCCCCCGGAGGCCTGAGTCCTTCCAGACACCTGGGTACAGCTCTGGTCATTTCTCTTCCACTTCACTACAAACTCCACTCTGGCTCTTCCAATCCCGGAACTCCAAGAAATAGAATCAGGGTGGCTCAAGAGCAGTGCTCAACATTATTAAAAATTATTTTACCCGGCCAGTGTGTCTCAGTGGTTGAGCATCAACCTATGAACCAGGAGGTCACAGGTTCAATTCCCGGTCAGGGCACAGGCCCACGCTGCAGGCTGCAGGCTCCATCCCCAGTGTGGGGCGTGCAGGAGGCAGCCGATCAATGATTCTCTCTCATCACTGATGTTTCTGTCTCTCCCTCTCCCTTCCTCTCTCTGAAATCAGTAAAAACATATTTTTAAAAGTAAATTATTTTAAAGAACAGTCTAGAGGGAATACCAATTCAGCTTAAGGTTCAAGAGCATCTGTACATGCACCTCAGAACGTACTCCCTCCCACTCCCAGCTCCTTCTCCATTTTTCAAAAAATATGTCTATTTCTCTCCTCCTGTCTTTCTTTCTTTATTCTACTCAGGTTTTTCATGTTCCTGTGATCCTTTTTCTTTTGCCCTACACCTTAACTGGGTATCACCTCAGCCTGAAATACATTTTAGAATTAAAGTACGCATACGTATCCAGTCATGTTTAACTCGCCTCCTCTTTCAATAGCACGCTATAATTTTAAGAGAAAAAAAAGACTCCAAATGAAAATGGCTTTTTACAAAGGATCCTGCCTCTGACTTTTTTAATCACTTTTTTCCCAGAGAAATTTATGATTTTCTACATTCATTCACAGACTCACTCAAGGCTTGAAATGTTACACCGATGTTTTTCAGAAATTCGGCCCTGATGATTTTGTTGTGAAAATTGCTCTAAGCAACTACCTTGCTCTTAGACACTTCCTCAAAAAGACGTGGTTTTATACTTCTGCGAAGAGGAAGTGGCCTTCTTACAACTCATTTTCAGTTCTTTCTGGCAACTTAAATCAAGAATGACTGCAAACTCCTCAGAATTTTTTCCACATACATTTATTCTTCAGTCAAATTCACTGAGTCCATAGGTTTGTTAAAATCGAAATGAAAGAGAAATGCACCTCTTCAAACTGTAGGAAGCAAAATGCTATACTTATTTTTTTTTTAATGCTACAATTCAAACCAAAGTAGAGATTTCACACAAAAATAAAACAAACAGGGACACCTCTTACCCATGTTGTCTAAGTTAGAGAGAAAGAAGGCCAGACAAATGGGCATAAATTGAAAACAAAACAAAATAATAATCAAAAACCATATCCTCATAGACCTGAAATTGACCCTAGATAACTAGCCTCTTTTATTTTAATATATTTTATTGAGTTTTTACAGAGAGGAAGGGAGAGGGATAGAGAGTTAGAAACATCGATGACAGGGAAACATCGATCAGCTGCCTCCTGCACACCCTACTGGGGATCGAGCCTGCAACCAAGGTACATGCCCTTGACCGGAATGGAACCCGGGACCTTTCAGTCCGCGGCGCTCTATCTACTGAGCCAAACCGGTCAGGGCAATAACTAGCCTCTTTCATTTGACAAGTGAGGAACCAACTAGAGATTCAAGGACTATTTATCGCGTGCCTACCATGGGCCACTTGCTGTGCAAAGACTTTTTCCCACGTGATTGTCACAACTTCCCCATAAAGCAATTATTATGATACCCATTTTACAGTCGAGGCAAGTTGCGTCTCAGGAAGACTGACATAGCCAGTGAGAGCACAGATGTGACTATAGTCCAGATCTCCAAACATCACTCAGTATTCTGGTAACCATGCCACTCCCATGTAGTACTTTGGGAAACTGCTCAGTAAGATGCCACAATATTTTAAAATACTAAATATACAGTGATAGAGTAACCGGGAACCTTGATATAAGACTGCTTGCTAGCCCTAGCTGGTTTGGCTCAGTGGATGGAGCATTGGCCTGCGAACTGAAGGGTCCCCGGTTCGATTCCGGTCAAGGGCACATGCCTGGGTTGTGTCTTGATCCCCAGTGGGGGGGCATGCAGGAGACAGCCGATCAATGATTCTCTCTCATCATTGATGTTTCTATCCCTCTCTCTCCCTCTCCCTTTCTCTCTGAAATCAATAAAAATACATATGTAAAAAAAAGATTAAAAATAAAAAAAAACTGCTTGCTAAAAAGCAGAGCTCCTCAAAGCAAGACTACTTCTCCTTGGCTGCTAAGGAGAGGAGCATCAGCAACTAAATGTCACACGTGCCTCAAGGACCCCAAGGAATATTTACGCTGCGTCGCCAAAGTACCTAAAATCCCAGTCACTTGGCTTCTATGTTAGTCGTGACAATATCATGGACTCAAGTAGCAGTTGGCCACTCCTCAAGCTTGCAGTCTGCTCTGAGTCCGGATTCCATTGAAAAGGACATGGGAGAGTTTCACACTTGCAGGAAGAAAGGGCGGTGTTTCAGCATGCCTAACCCAGCCCCGAAATCTGAGGGTGCAGCCACCAGCACCCACTTCCTGTCAGGTCAGAAGAGAGGCCTGGCCGCCAGGGCCCTTAAAATTGAGGCCTTATACCTGCTCGCTGTCTTTAGAAACGACCCCGTTTAAACAGAAACATGGTTAAGAAGTTCGTGTAACAGTGATTTTTGGCAACTCCAATATGCCAAACTCCCCCCGAGACAGCTGACAATGAAACGGGTTCCAAGGAGAGCCAAATCTAGGTGTTCCCGACGGCAGGCCAGACGCCATTTTCAGGCAGATACTCCAATATCGGACTTGAGTGATGAGAGCCACTTCAACTACATCAACAGATGGGTGAACCTCACAACTAACTCAGAAACATATTCTTTAGGCAACAAAACTAGCAGAATTGTGTGCTTTTCTGACCAAAAGGATTCTAATGTTTCCGGAAAGGGGACCGGGCCCTGAGGGGGCCATCGAGGCCTGAGTGTGGGTTCTTGACTTTGTGGAGGGAAGATTTTCACAGCAGAGTCCAGGGGGATGTTTATTAAAGCTGGGGACAGTGAAACCAGGGGGGGGCCTGAGATAGGGGGCGTTAGAAGGGCCACAGAGAGAGCAGGAAGAGGTAAAGAGGAAGAGAAATCCCCTCCAGAAACAGTGAGTCACTGGTGTTTAGGTGCCCTGGGCAAATGCTAAGGTTTTGTGGTTTTGTTTTCTTGTTTATAAGATAAGAACTCTTTTCAAACATAATCACTATTCCATATTCATCAAATATCCAATCAGCATTCAAATTCCTCCAATTCTCTCATAGACGTATCTTTCAAGTGTGTTTGAATCAGAATCCAAATCTACTCACTGCAATTAGTTTATGTCTTAATTCTCATTTAATCTATATTTTCTCCTCCATCTTTCTTTTTTCTTGTAATTGACTTTATTTAAAAATGAGGTCATTTTTTCTGTAGATTCCCAATAGTCTGGATTTTTTAAAGTAATTTTTTATTTAGAAAGGTTTAGCACTAGCCAGTTTGGCTCAGTGGCTAGAATGTCAGCCTGTGGACTGAAAGGTCTCGGGTTTGATTCCAGTCAAGGGCATGTACCTCGGTTGCAGGCTTGATCCCTGGCCCTGGTCTGGGCACATGTGGGAGGCAACCAATCGATGTGTCTCTCTCACATCAATGTTTCTTTTCTTTTTTTTTAATATAATTTGTATTGATTTCAGAGAGAAAGGGAGAGGGAGAGAGAGATAGATACACCAATGATGACAGAGAATCATTGATGGGCTGCCTCCTGCATGCCCCCTACTGGGGATGGAGCCAGAACCTGGGCATGTGCCTTGACCAGGAATTGAACCATGACCTCCTGGTTCATAGGTCGACGCTCAACCACTGAGCCACACCAGCCGGACTCTGCAGACTGTCTTAATAACTCCCCATCTTTGGACTCCTGTAGTCCCTATCGGTACCCAAATGCTGTCTAACCTGCACTCTGCCTGTTTGAAAGCTGTTTCGTATGTCACGTGTATTCAATAAAGATGTGATGGGCCCTTCCAGACACTAGACACTCAATAGCATCTCTAACAAGACCATGAGCTTGAAGAGGGAAGGGCCTCCTGTGAGACTCCCTCAGGGGGCCAGAAGCACCATGGGTAAGAATGAACACCTTGGAGTCAAACTTGAATCCCAGAGACCTGTGACCCTGAGTGGATTACTTCATCTCTCAATTCTCATTGTCCTGTTAATGGAATGACAGCCACTCGCTCACAGAGATGTTGTTAGGGTTAAATCACATGAAGTGTGAGTGTTGTCTTGTCTCCTCATCCGCAGTCCTCTATGTGGTTTCTGACTATTTTAGTTGTACCCGTTCTTACCTGTCCTTATCCGTTTTAGAAAGAGGGGGAGCAGAGGATGCCAGCAGGGTTGTTGCCATGAAGATGGAGTTCATTCAACACTCCTTGAATGCCTGAATACCTAGGAGATCCGCCTTGCCATGGGTGTGAGTATCCCTTCCCATAATGTTTAGGATTAACACCGCCCTTTCCCTAGTGTCACCCCAATATTTCCTCTGTGAAGAAATGCAACTTGCTCAGAACTAACTACAGCGCTCACCCATCCCCACCACCAAAAGCTCCATTTCCAAAGTGGGGGACTATAACCAGGAAAGAGGGCAGCTGTGATCTTTGATCTTTGGATGGGGCAGACGTTTTTCTCTGAACTTTCCCTAATTGGAAATGCAGGACAGACAGTCCTCGGGTCGTCGTTTCGTGGTTACGTCGCCATCTCCCATTTATTTATAAATAAATAAAAGTTCCATCATTTCGACGTCTGTACAGATGTGCTTTATGTTTCTTAGCATTTATTTGCCACAAGTAAAGGTCAGGGATTGTTACCTTTCTTTTAAATTTTTTTATTGTGTCACTTCATTCCTGCTGTGTGTGTGCTCCATGTGAGTGACGTGGGTACTCATGTAGGTAGGTCCCGACTTACGGCGAAAATCGCATTACGTCGCCGTAGGAACAGGGTTCCGACGGAACCGGGAACCTGCTGTGTTCCAGTAGACAGATGGAAGCTCTGTTTACAGACGTGTCTCCTTTTTTTTTTTGGTCTGAGCACCTCATGAGTAAAAAGCATTTGAACATGTACAGACACACATACACGCGTACATATTTACTTGTCACTTAACAAGTATTAATTGAGCATTTACTACATGCCTCTTACTGTCCTGAGTGCTGAAGATACAGAGGGACTGAACCAAGGCTAACAACAGCAATAATAACGGCCTTCGCCCGGTTATTTGTATCTCTCCTACACATAAGTTTTTATATTTTTTTAAAAAGGATTAAAAATATGGTGTAAGGGATATGGACTATGGAGAAAAAATAAGGGAAAGGGAACAGAGAACGTAGAGTGGGCCCTTTAAATAGAGTGGCCAGAAAAGTACTCCCTGAGAAGGTAACGTTCGAGTGAAGATCTGAGAGGTGAGAGTGGACCACGTGTGTATCTGGGGCAGTTCCACAGGCAGCAGGAACAGCAGGGGGTGTACACCCGGCATGTTCCGTGAGGAGGCCGTGTGCTGTGCCAAGGAGCCAGGGAGAGAGAGGAGGAGGCACGGCTGGGCAGGTGAGTGGAGGAGCGCTATGACTGGCTTTTACTCTGTGTGAGATGGGAGGGTTTTGGATCAAGAAGCAGCATGAGTCCTGGTGGTCGGTGTGGCTCAGTTGGCTGGGCATCCATCCCGTGCACTAAAAGGCTGCAGGTTCGATTCCCAGTCAGGGCATGCCAGGCTTGTGGGCTCGATAGTCAGTAGGGGGGTGCAGGATGGATATCGTGCTTTCACATCATTGTTTCTCTCTCCCTCTCCCTTTCTCTCTCTCTAAAAATAAAAATCTTTTTTTTTTTAAGTGATATGACCTGAGATCCACACTCTGAGTGGAGGGGCCAACACTGGATGGGGAGGACCAGTCAAAAGGCCACTGCAGTATCCCAAGTAGCGGTTCAGCCAGGTGGTAGAAATGGGGAGTAGAGCTGAGAGAAGTTTATAGAACTGGTATCCTATATACTAAAAGGCTAATATGTAAATTGTCCCCTCCACCAGGAGTTCAGCCAGCAGGCAGGCCGGCCAACCGCCCATGTCCCCTCCCCCTGGTCAGGCTGGCCAGACCCCACCCATGCACGAATTCATGCACTGGGCCTCTAGTATGTGTGTGTGTGTGTGTGTGTGTGTGTGTGTGTTGGAGGCCCGGTGCACAAAATTCGTGCATGGGGGGGGTGTCCTTCAGCCCAGCCTGCTCCCTCTCCAATCTAGGACCCCTCAAGGGATGTCCCTCTCACAATCCAGGACTGCTGGCTCCCAACTGCTCACCTGCCTGCCTTCCTGATTGCCCCTAACCACTTTTGCCTGCCAGCATGATCACCCCCTACCATTGCTCTGCCAGCCTGATTGATGTCTAACTGCTCCCCTGCCAGCCTGTTTGCCCCCAACTTCCCTCCTCTGCAGGCCTGGTCACCCCTAACTGCCCTCCCCTGCAGGGTTGATTGCCCCCAACTGCCCTTCCTTGCAGGCCTGGTCCCTCCCAAATGCCCTCCCCTGCAGGCCTGGTCCCTCCCAACTGCCCTCTCCTGCTGGCCATCTTGTGGTGGCCATCTTGTGTCCACATGGGGGAAGGATCTTTGACCACATGGGGCAGCTATCTTGATCTTGTGTGTTGGAGTGGTCAATCTGCATATTACTCTTTTATTAGATAGGATAGAGGCCTGGTGCATGGGTGGGGGCCAGCTGGTTTGCCCTGAAGGGTGTCCTGGATCAGGGTGGGGGTTCCCTTGGGGTGTGGGGCAGCCTGGGTGAGGGGCCTGTGGTGGTTTGTAGGCCAGCCATGCCCCCCGGCAACCCAAGAGGAGGCCCTGGTATCTGGGATATATTTATCTTCTACAATTGAAACTTTGTAGCCTGGAACAAAGCCAATCCTTCTGCTCGCTCCATGGCTGCCGCCATTTCTGTTTGGATTTGTTTACCTTCTATAATTGAAACTTTGTAGCCTTAAGCAGAGGCCTGGGCTGGCCAGGGCAGGTTGAAAGCTTGGCTTGCTCAGTCGCTGGGGGCAACCCTAGCCTGCTCTCTCCAGCTCCGTGGCTGCTGCCATTTTTCTTGGGATTTATCTACTATAATTAAAACTTTGTATTCTTGAGTGGAGGCCTGGGCCCACCAGGGTGTGTGGAAAGCTTGGCTTCCTCTATTGCTAGGGAAACCCAAGCCTCCCTCCTGCTCTCTGTGGTGGCAGCCATCTTGATTGGGGTTAATTTGCATACTCACACTTATTGGCTGGTGGGCGTGGTTGGTGGGTGTAGCGGAGTGATGGTTAATTTGCATATTACTATTATATTAGGTAGGATATATATATATATATATATATATATATATATATATACACACACACACACACACACACACACACACACACACTGAGTGGCCAGATTATCATGCGCTCAGAAATCATAATAATCTGGCCACTCAGAGAGTGTGTGTGTGTGTGTGTGTGTGTGTGTGTGTGTGTGTATGTATATATACTTATATATATATACACATATATATACATATATATATATAGACACACACACACACATATATATATATATAATTTTTTATTTTAACTTAAAATAAAAAAGTTAAAGGGGTTTTTTAAAGAAATCTGAATCCTACATCTTCTTTCCCAAACTCAATAAGCCATCCTGCTCACCCCTGGGATAGAAGCGACCTCTCTTTTAGAGACCGCTGTTTAACCATGATTGGTTGGTTGATTGGTCCCAGCTGACCTGAATTTCTGCCTGGCTTTTTGTCTTGACACTCCTGCGCTCACTTCCTCTTTCTCTTCGTCTTGCCAGTCTCAGATACCAGAACAGGTTTCCTCCACAGGCCGAGCCCAACTACCCATGCAGAGGCTGTTGCCTGCATGTAGGAATTCCCTCCTTGGGAAAGTTTGTGGTCTCTGTGTCGACTGCACCCAACCTCTGGGGCCCACAGTGGGAAGTAGACTTGCTAGACCCAGATGTGACTGCGGAGTTTAATGAAACATGAGCCTGGGGAGGACCCAGGCCACTTGCTAAGGCAGCACCTCTAAGGGAGGCCTGGGGGGCTCCAGCGCACCGCGGGGCAGAACAGACACACATGGGGTCTGCACGCTGTGCTCCCCTTGCTCAGAAACAGGCTTGGGGGATTGTACAAGGGCCACACGGAGAAAAGCCAGAGGGGCTCCGTGTGCCTGCAACGCAGTTCATGGAGATCCCGGAAGATGACACCCTTGGGGAAAGTACCCTTGGCCCCTTGGCAGAACTCCAGATGTGATTCGCAGACCTGGTCAACTCTGAAGCTGTCACCACCATGCTGGGTGGGAAACCAGGAGTTGGTGGAAGGCAGATACTTTTTGAAACCAGATCCCATGTGTTGAGAAGGATTGACACGGAGATACCTGGGGCGCTTGCTTACAATGTCAGAGCTTGAAAGAATTTAGAGACACTTTACAGACAAAGAAACTGAGGCCAGACTTTCCCAAAGCCAAACATACGACTATGAGAGAAAGAACCATGAGTAGAATCCAAGTCTTCTGATTCTCAATCCACGTTATCTATATATATAAAAGAGTAATATGCAAATCGACCCAACAGCGGAACGACCAGGACGACCGCTCGACCAGTCTCTATGAGGCGCACTGACCACCTCTCGGTCCCTCCCCGCAGCCGGCAGGCTCCGATCGCCCAATGGCGAATGGGGAACTGGGGATGGGTGGTGGCAGGGAGCAGGGCCAGCTGCTGGCAGCTGGGGAAGATGGCCCTGATCACAGGCCAGGCCTAGGGACCGTACCCGTGCACGAATTCTGTGCACCAGGCCTCTAGTTTTAAAATAAACAACAGCAACGTCACACTGAAACCTTTAGAGGCCTCAGCTGCTCCCACCAACCTCTCTAATTATACTAGGAGCTCTGAAGGGCAAAATGACCTCCTGGTATTCAGATATCTTAGGAAGTGACACTGGGATTCTTATGACCCACAAGAGAGAGAACACCAAGACACACGAAAACCAAGAAATTCAAGAAAGCACTGGCTTAGGAAAGCCTGACACAGCCCAAAGGTGGACTACACACTTCTTACCCGCTTGGTCCAATGAAGAGAGTACTAGACAAATTTCCCCTTTTCAAAGAGGGGGACAAATAAAAGGATCCTTAAAATTTATGAATATGATCATTTAAAAACTAGTCATGAATTATTCATTTCAACCTCTGGGGCGACCAACTTTTTTACAAGCAAAAACATTGATAAGAGAATGTACCTGCTCTCCCAACCTCTGGTGACAGACAGAAGGCAAATATGATGTTGGTTAAAACGTAGTAAGGCAATAATCAACCAAACTTGACTTTGGGTGGTGGGCACACAATGAAATATACCGATCATGTATCAGAGACATGTACACCTGAAACCTACATAACCTTATTAACCAATGTCACCCCAATAAATTTAATTTAAAAATAATAAAATTAAAATATTAGATTATTTATATTATATTATTACTAGAGGCCCGGTGCACGAAGATTCGTGCAATAGGTCTTCCTTCCCCTGGCTTCCAGCACCGGTTTTCCTCCGGCACCCGGGACCCAGGCCTTCGCTCTGGCTGCCACCTTCTGTCTTCACTCCAGCCGGAGTCTTCGCTCTGGCCACAGCCTTCAGTGTTCGCTCCGGCCGGAGCCTTCAGTCTTCTCTGCTCCAGCCAGAGCGCCACTCCTGTAGCTCCCTCTACCCCCTGCCCTTCCCCTCATAGCAGGCATCCCGCCCCACCCAGCCACTCCGTGCCTGCATATGCAAATTAACCCACGTCTTTGTTGGGTTAATTTGCATACTCTCTCCTGATTGGCTTGTGGGCATTGCGGAGGTACAGTCAATTTGCATATTTCTCTTTTATTAGTGTAGATTATATAATTTTTGTTACTGGTATATAAAACTAATCTGTAACATAAAAGATCTTGGATTACCTATAAAATTAAGGGATATTATTACTCAGGGAAGGAATCGTTTCCTGAATCATGGACACTGGTTCAAACCCTCTTCTGGAACCTGAGGTTAACTGGCTGTTACCTAGAGAGCCAAATTAGAGCGCATCTGCAAACACGCCCTCCGTGGCCACATCCGTGCGGAGGACTCCCGCACACACCACAGGGAGAGCAGGCCCCTATGCTGCTCAGGCCAGGTCGAGGGAGAGGGCGGGGCCCAGGCACCCAAGGCATCCTGTCCAACCTCTTCATTTCACACCGAGCAACCTGAGGCCGGAGGGTCATGTGATGTGCGAAAGGTTGGCTAATGCACGACATCTGCCAATCTGCCTGTGCCCACGGCAAGCACTGGTTACCAGTCTTCACACTCCCCTCCTCAGCTGCTAGTCCCCCGACACGATGCTCCTGCAGCCCCTCCGCCAGCTGCTCAGAACCGAGTGCCAGGCGGGAGCCATCCTCCCACTCTGGGCTTGACCGTGGTCCTAACACAACCTCTGCCATCCCCGCTCCGTGTAAACCTGACCCCGCAGAGAGTGGCCAGCCTGCCCGTCACACTAGCTCGCGGCTACTGTGAGGCCTGCGGTGGGCAAGCAGAGCCCTGCGTGGTGCGGCCACATGTCCAGGGTTGCCTGGGACGGCCTGGCTCACACCCGCTCCCCAGCTCACACCCCTCATCATTCTCCAAAGTTGTCCCAGTTTGGATAAACATGATGTGGCCAACCAAATTCTGCATCACGCCTAATCACCTACAAAATACTTACATGTTTCCTCGTTTTTGGAATAGCTGACATGTCAGGAAAAAGAAACACTGAGCCAGTCACCAGTAGTTTTCTCATCCAAAGGGACTTTCAAGTAATACTGACACACATGGGCTTTGAAAGGGCCTGGGGGGGGGGGGAGGGGCACTGCTCCTGCCAAGCTCTCCTATAGGCTGAGCTTCGATGGGAGGAGCTTTAGGGGAGACAAATGGGAGCCATCGCTGACACAAGTCTGAAACCAGAGGATGATCCTGACTGCACGTCAATTGTTTCATGTTATACTTCAGCCCGTACAAATGCACATTACGTTGCTGAAAACGAAATCTCTGTAAAGAACGCTTCAGTCCTGTTTCTGGCACAAACAACTGGGCCTTTTGGGGTTTATATTTACTCTCTGTTTAGAGGAAAAGAGGAAGTTAAAAACTTTTTTTTTTTTAAGTTTCAATCAATCCAGGGCTAGGCCTTGTGTTCGCTGCAGCCAACTGCTTATTTCAGAGAAGCCTAAATCCCGTCTACTTGGAAAAGCCACTGGTCTAGACAGCACAGATACTGGCTCCGTGTTCAAGAGGAAAATGCTGATCCTGCCGTGCAGAAAGGGAGAGTTGGACCTGGCAACCTACACTGGAGACGAGAAGGAAATACATCACGATGTCAAGAGGGGTTCTGGCTGAGTATAGGGACTTCAGAGGGATTGAACTGTTTGTCTAGCTTTCTGATTTTCTATAATGATCCTAGTTTATATGCTAATCCCCAAGGGGGGAAAAATCACCAAGTTACCCACCAACACCTCACTCCCCGGGGGTGGGGGAAGAGGCTAACAGGTCAGCCAGGCCCAGGTCAGGTAGGAGGAGAGGGAGCAGAGCAGCTCCTGACCTGCCAGGCCTGGGGCCGGCCCAGGGCTCCGAGGATGCAGGGAGCAGCTCACCCCGTGGCTCCCGGGAGTAAGACAGACACCCTTGGGTCCAGTGGCTGCACTGCCCTGTCAACTATTAAAAGTATAGCCTTGTGGTTAGAGTCCCACCTATGCCATCAAGGCTGCCAGGACAGGTGGACACCTCACTGGCTTTCCCACTGGGTGTGTGCCCTGGGACACGTCAATTCGCCTCTCTAGTCCTGTTTTCTCATCTGCAAAATAGGAATCACAGTACAGTGGCTGTGGGTATTAAGAGAGATGACTCACAGCAAGGGCCCGGCGTACAGTAAGATCAAGATAAATGTAAGCCATTATTAGGTCTCTGCCACGAAACGCCAGCCCTCAAGTGCACTCCCCAAACCATGTGACTGGGTCCCCAAACAACTGTCAGAGAATAAGGCCTTTCTCTCCCCTCTTCTCCGCTGAAGGCAGGCCTGGAGCACAGTGTCTGCTGTGAGCCCAGTGTGAGGGGGAGCGAGGGGGGTGGGGCAGCCCAAGGAGGTGGCCAACAGGCCCCAGGGCCCCACATGAGGGGCCAGAAACCCTGCCTTCCAAGTTGCAAGGATTCTCCATTGCTGCCACCACCAGGGCTGCCAGCCACTGCCTTTGACAAGGAGATGAGTAACTCAAGGGTGAGCCCGGGCTTAGCATGGCGACACCAAGCCAGCACCTCCGGGCAGGAGCGCCCAGCAGGCCACCCGCTGAAACGGTGTGTCTGCAGGCAGCCCTCACGCGGAGGTGGCATCCCGCTGTCACTGGCGAGTTCAGGTAAGAACAGTCGTGAACATTCCCCAGGTGAACATTTCAGAGGCCCGACGAACTTCCCGTCTGACTTCAAAACTTTGAAACCGTGTTAGGGGCCCAAGATGGAGAGATGGCCTCACGCTTAAAATCACTGCAGCGCTGCCCCGCCAGCGTGGCTCAGTGATGGAACCTCGACCTCTGAACCAGGAGGTCATGATTCGATTCCCTTTCAGGGCACTTGCCCAGGTTGCGGCTCGATCCCCAGTGAGGGACGTGCAGGAGGCGGCCCACCGATTCTCTCTCATCATGGATGTCTCTGTCTCTCTCTCCCTCTCCCTTCCTCTCTGAAATCAGTAAGTATATGTGTGTGTGTTTAAATCACTGCAGTGCCTTACCTGTGGCATAAAGGGCAGCCCCCCGAAGTTCAACAGCAAATCAAGCTGCAGAGCTTCGTGGCTTTCTTGAGCCAAAATGCATTACATTCGTAGGTTAACAGAATTTTCTTTCCCAAACTTAAAATGACCTCGTTTTTTTCATCAAAGATACAAATAAACCGCCTGGTGCCCACTTGGAGACAATAATGACGTGGCTGTACTCATTGCAGAGGTGAGCGTGCCCCGTGCTCCTTACCGGGCCCACCCGCCCTGGCCTGCGTTAGCCCCGGAAACCCCACGTCCTACGAAAACCCTCAGTCCCTGCACACAGGATGGCGGTCCCCCTGTCGCTGGAACATGATGTGTGTTGTGAGCAGAGGAAAGCAGAGCAGACACAGTGACAAATGCAGAACTGCCAAATGCCAAGTTTGTTTGTAGCAACAGCTTCCAGTTCCTTCTCGTAGTAAAAAAAAAAAAAAAAAAAAAAAGAAAAAAACACACCAAAAACTGAAAACCACACTTGCCCCTCCCCCTCCCCGCCTCTCTTCTCACTCTTCCAAAACAGAGCCAGGAAGGGAGTCCTCCTCCGGGGTACCCCTGGATGAGGTGCAGGACTGACTGCTGAAGCGGCGACCCACCGCACAGCCCAGCGAGCTCCGGACCCAGCTTGGGCCAGACAGGAAATGTCAACTTCTATCACTCCCACTCCCGGCAAGTTCAAAACAAACCCAGACCACTTGTGATGTGGGCCATCCAGCGCAAGAATGTGTCCTCAAGCTCCAAATCCAAGAGCCTTGGCAAAAATCAAGCTTCACCACACACACACACACACACACACACACGCACACACACACACACACACACACACACACACACACACACACACACACACACGCACACGCACGCACACACACACACACACACACGCACACACACACACACACACGCACACACACACACACACGCACGCACACACACGCACACACACACACACACACACACACACACACACACACACACACACACACACACACACACACACACACACACACACACACACACACACACACACACACAACGCACACACACACACACGCACGCACACACACACACACAGCACGCACACACACACGCACACACACACACACACACACACACACACACACACACACGCACACACACACACACACGCACACACACACACACACGCACGCACACACACACACACACACGCACACACACACACGCACGCACACACACACACACACACACACGCACGCACACACACGCACGCACACACACACACGCACACACACACACACGCACGCACACACACGGGGCATTAAACAGATGAGGGAGGAGTTAAGAAAAGTCTGCGTTACAGATCGCTGGATGGAGAGCGAGGCACTCACTTTTCTACCCACGGTCCAGCAGGGACTCCAAGCGGGCTCCCCACCCGCCGTGGTGGAGCCCAGGAGCCCAGCTCGCGTGGGAGGAGTTTAAACCACGGCTGTTTCAGCCTCTGGTGAGGCTAGGAACCCGCTTCTAAGAATCTCGAGTTTCAAACTGAAAGGTAAGGCTATATAAGGCAAGGAAGGTCACACACTTCCTGGACCCAAAGCCGCACGGAAACCAAGGCTGCCCACCACCCCACCCCACCCCACCCCACCCCACCCCACCCTGAACACCTCCTCGACCAGCCTTCCTCCGGCTTTGCCCAGAAATGGGCCGGCACGTTATAGGTGCCCTCAGGTCGTAGAACTCCTGGTCCTTTTCCGCATCAGGCACCCGTGGAGCCTCATGAAGGCTGTTCAGCCCTTTCTTTCTCTCCATAGCAATAGCACTGGGTTGGGGGGAGGGAGGTATGTATTCAGAAACATTTTAAAAGGGAAACATTTTTGAATGTCCTCGTCTGATAAGTCTAGAAGAACAAGTAACTTTCTTCCTTGTAAGACCAAGTGACATACTTTTCACTAGTGTTGGTGTCCACTTAAGAGGACGATGCCGCCTGGTGACCCTCTCAACACATCCAACGACCAGACAGCGGTGTCTTAACCTCCGCAGAAAGCACAGAGCCTGGAACGCGAGCGACAGATGTACTTCCCTCCTCCAGAACTGTTTCTTCATTTTAAACATGAAGGATTTGGGCTAAGATGCTCTCTCTTTTTTTTTTAATGATTTTTATTGACTTCAGAGAGGAAGAGAGAGAGAGAGAGAAACATCATTGATGAGAGAGAATCATTGATCGGCTGCCTCCTGCACATCCCCTCCTGGGAATGGAACCAGCAACCGGGGCCTGTGCCCTGACGGGCAATCGAACCAGCTCTTGGTTCCTCGGTCCATGCTCAGCGGCTGAGCCACGCCGGCCAGGCGAAGACCGTCTCTGGGGTCCCTTACTACTCCGAAACTCTGTGTGAACTGTCGTGACTGGGATAATAACAATAACGAGAACTGGAAGTATTTTTGGTACTCTAATAAAAGATTCAGGAATAGCAGACAAGGACAGTGAGTGGCATGTACTGGCAAAGATGGCAAGACCGTGTCAGACTACAACTGGAGGATTTAAAACCAAGCAAATGTCCAACAGTTGTCCACGTTTGTGAGCAAAAGGTGGGGGAAATCCTCATATCAACTTACACACACTTTTCACTGCTCTGGGACCCACGGGGACAAGCCGATGCCTCACAGTGACCAGCTGCTCCTCCTGCTAAATTTAACGTGCGTTTTAGTTCTAATTCGGTGACCCATTCCCTCCAAGGGCTGGGGGTGCGGGGTAAATCGTTGGGGGGAAGCAGACCTAAAGCTTTGACTCGACCAGGGAGGCAGGAGGACATTGCAGTTAAGTCTCAGGATGTCCTCAGGGCCGGGCCCGGCTGGGGAGGAGGCACGGGGGGGGGGGGGGGCAGCCAGGCGGGGAGTCGGAGATGCTTAAAGCCGAGCGCGGGGACCGGCCCCCCGGGTGTCGGGGCTGCCAGGCCCCCAAGACAACGTCCCTGCCCCGCCCGCGGGCGGACGGACGGCAAGAGGGGCCGCGAGCTGGGTCTTCCCTCCGGGGAAGGGGCTGCCAGGAGTTGGGTCGTGCAACTTTGGCTGGGGCCCGAGAGTGTCCCTGCGCCGAGAGCAGCCGGGTCCGCCCGGGCGAGGCGCTTCCACTCCACGGACGGACCCACGGCGAGGGCTGCCCACGGGTCAGCCGGCAGCCCCGCCGCCGCACGCCGGGCTCCGCCAGGAAAGCCCCCGGGCTGGTGGGCACGGGCAGGGCGGGCGGCCCACCCCGGTGCGCGGGCCCGGCTGGACTCCAGGCCCCTCGGAGAGATGGGTCCGAGCCCGCCGGGCCGGGCCGGGCCGCCCCGAAGAGGAAGTCAGGCTGTCGTGTCAAACGGCTGCAGACAGCTGACACCCGCGAGCGCGCCGTGGGCCGGCGGGGGCCGGGCGGGGGGCAGGGTCCCGGGCGGCGGTCCTTGTGCCTCTCCATCCCGCGTCCTCCGCCCGGCGGCGCGGACCGGCCAGCCCTCGGCGCCCCGGCCGCCCGGCGGAGCCCTCGGCGCAGCAGGCACCGAGCCTCCCATCCCCCTGCCCCGCGGGTCCGGGACCGCACACCCGCGCCCCCAGCACGCCAGCTCCGGGGTGCGCCGGGCGCCCCCAGCCCCTTCCCCGAGCCGAGGCGCAGCTCCGACGGCCCCGGCGGGACGGCGCGGGGGACCGAGCCGGGGCCGGAGCCGAGCCGGAGCCGGAGCCGAGCCGGGGCCGGAGCCGAGCCGGAGCCGAGCCGGAGCCGGAGCAGGGCGGCCGCACCCCCTCCCTCGCGGAGTCAACAGCTCGCGGGCGCCCCGCGCCGCGCCCTGCCCGGCCCTACCTGGTCGCTGAGTTTGAGCACTGCCATCTTCCCCTGCGCGCGGCAGGTCCCGGCCGCGGAGGGCACGCCGGCGCCGGGGAAGCGGAAGGGACCGCCGGGGGCAGGGAGCGCCGCGGCGCCCGAATTTGACAGCCCTCCCCCGGCTCCTCCTCCGCCGCCGCCGAGGGGCCGGCCCTGCGCTGGGGCCCGCGGGGAGCCCGCCCGCCTTCGCACAGGAAGTACCGGCCGCCGCCGGCCCGGCCGCCGCTGACATCACCGCGGCCGCCCGCCGCCGCCGGGCCGACGCTGCCTCCTGCCGCCCGCCCCGCGCCGCGCACCCGCCGGCCCCGGCCCGCTCCCCGCACCTGCTCGCCGCGCCCGGGCCCCGGAGCCGGGAGGGGCGCCCCCGAGGCTGCTCCTCACCCACCCGGGGCCACACCCCGAGGGGGCGAGAAAGGCTGCCCTTCGCACGCCACCTGCTCTCCCTGGGGGACGGGGCCCCGGCCTCCCCCCGGATCTGAAGCCGAGCTGCCCGGCGCTCCGCGGGGGGCGGGGGGGGTCCCCGGGTCCGAGCCGCCGCTCCGATGCTCTTCGCTTCCCGCGGGGAGGCCCTGGACACACGGTCCTTCCTTAGCAGGTGATGCCGGACTCCCCTTGAGGAATGGGGACGGGCTCGGCCCTCCCACCCCTCTCCATCCACCTCCCCGCTGCACGCTCGCCCTCCAGCGTCAGAGGCCGCCGGTTGGGTCTTGGGGAAGAGGGGGCGGCCCAGGTGTCCTGCAGAAGCCAGGGGCGCCTGAGGGACCGCGCTGATGGGCCTTTGAGGGGTTCTGCGCGTGCAGACTCCCCCGTCCGTACAAAACCCAGTGCCGTGCTCTTCGGCCCGCACAAGGCTCAGCTGTCAAACGCACGGGCCACGGGTGCACTGGCACATTACAGTCAGAGAGGGGGCTGGCGCTCCTGGCATTTGGAGCAAGCCGTCTACTCCGTGCCTACCTCGTACCAGATCCTGGGATGCCGGGGTGGGGGGAGCGTAAGCAGAGCCGGTCGTGGGCGGTGGCCCACGTAACCCACATCGTCACCGCTCCTGACAGCAATCCCGCACGGGAGACCAGAGATCACAGGTGAGAAATGCCTCTGAAGGAACCTGTGACCAAGGAACCAGACCAGGCTGGGGGGTGCGGGCAGGCTGCCCTGAGAGAGCTGAGATCCTGGAGGAGGAGCTGAGTAACAAGGGGGTCGGATACTGCTCCCAGGCAGCCCTGTGTGCCCCCGGAAGGCCACAGAGCAATGCAGGCCCGTGGCATTGAGCAGCAGCCCAGAGCTAGAGTTCCTGGGTCAAGACCAAACATCTGCCTTCATTCGCAAACCAAATGTGGACCCTTTCTCCCCACTTCGTCCCACGTTGAAAGGAATTGGGATTCGGATCCTGCAGACCAGGGAGCGAAGAAAGCACACTCCTGCCCTCCACTCCCCGCGCCTCAGGGATGCACAAAAGATTGCCTCTCCAAGGCTTTGTCAAGCACAAAACAGCTTGCTCTTGCGGCATCTATTAGGTAGCTCTTCGTTGCTGCTGCCGATAGGCCTCCTTATTACTATCTTCCTGCGTGGCTCTGTAAGTGAATTGAGTAGGACACCGACTTCTCTACGTAACCATAACCGCCTTTCAGAAGATTGATAACAAGTGATTCCATTGGTGGCTGTGCTCCAGGCCCACTGTGGTTCATCGTGAACATGCCTATACAGACATGATTGTGGCCTGAAAGGCGGGGGGGGAGGGGGGGAGAGCCATTCTCAACCCTATCAGGCACATCATCCCCTTTTGTAACTAGCGTTTTAAATACTCCCCTGACTATCGTGAAATGCAATTCACAAATAATATTACCTACCTATGCAAATTTCAAAAAAAATCAATATAATGTCCTAATTGTATAATAAAGGAAAAATAAAGGAAAGTGATTTATAATTAACTAGAGGCCCGATGCACGGAGATTCATGCAAGAATGGGCCTTCCTTCCCCTGGCTGCCCGCACCTTTCTGCTCCAGCCAGGAGCTGCCTTTCCACCTTCCCATGCTGCTCAGAGGCCAGAGCAGCTGGGGTGGTGCCGAATGCCTGCCTTGTCCCCATGTCCCGCCCCGCCCCCAGCCGCTCAGCGCTTGTGTATGCAAATTAACCCACCATCTTTGTTGGGTTAATTTGCATGCTCACTCCTGATTGGCTGGTGGGCATCACGATGGTACGGTCAATTAGCATGTTACTCTTTTATTAGTTAGATATGTATTTCCGTAAGTAACTGCTATCGCACAACTCTATTAGAAGACCAAATAAAAATCAGATGCTGGCACCTGTGTGTGGAACCACTATGAATGAGAGAACTACAAATGCAGACCAATATCAACCTGCTGTATTAGTGCCTCAAATATCAGCATCAGTGTCCAAGGTGACATGACCTGTGAAAGGCGGAAAGGCTCTTGGTCAAGTTCCAAACAAAACAAAGGGCCAAGGATTGGGCTAAATGTATTGATGTGGGTGCATTTACCAGGAAGGCTGGCTTTCACATGTTAGCTCAAGCACTGAAAGTGACTCCGAAGGCTTCCTTAGTTGGTTAAATGGAACTCTGACTCAGTGGTTGTCCATATTCAATGAGATGACAGAATGTCCCTGGTATGAGGTAGAGAAAGAAACCCGAAATGCTATGGAGAATGGGACTGTTGGAGTTATGTTAGCAATGTCTACCCATGCGATCTGTATACCCAGCCCCAATCTCCAAGCCCCTAGAGGCCCAGATGACAGTCTCTACACGCGGGCATTGGAAAATACATTCATTAGTAAGGGGAGCAACAGAAAAGCTTGGGAGCGGCCGGATATGGTCGGGGAGATGCTTTCATAGAGATAGCTCCCTGGTTTCCATGATAATTGGGCCCTGGGATGGCAGTGACCAAGGGGCAGCATTTAACTGGCAGGGACAAGGGGGACACGTTGGATGGGCAGCACAAAGTAGCACTTAGAGGTCTTGACCTGCAGGGATATTCGGTAACATCCTAAGTGGCCCCGGGCAGACTTCTGAAATATCCCTTGATCTCTAAAACTGTGGCTCTGCTGTCTGAAACCTGACTGGGGCCATCAAAATGAGAAGGCATTCTCCTCACCCAGTTTCCATGCACTGCACCAGTTCACAGACACAGCCCCTTTTTAAAGGACAGGTGGGGCCCAGCCAGCGCGGCTCAGTGGTATGGCGCCAACCTATGAACCAGGAGGTCATGGTTCAATTCCCGGCCAGGGCACATGCCTGGGTTGCGAGCTCCATCCCCAGTGGGGAGCATGCAGGAGGCAACCAATTGATGATTCTCTCTCATCATTGATGTTTGTCTCTCTCTCCCTCTCCCTTCCTTTCTAAATCAATAAAAGTATATTAAAACAAAAAAAAAACAAAAAAAACAAAAAAACAAAACAACAAGACAGGCTGGTCCCCCTGAGGAAAAACCTTGCAGCATCACCATAAACATACACTACCAATCTACATGCAAGCCTTTCCCAAAGGAAGCAAATGATGTCATTACTAGGGTGAGCATGCCCTGGGAAGAAGGAAATACCTACCCAGATGTTTCAGGGATGACTAGACACTGCTTCACAATTAATGGGCCAACGCTCTTATCCCCGCAGCTGCTGGGGATGTTGCCTGCTGACAGCTTGACATTGAATCATCCCCCAGGGATTGCCCTCCGTCAAAAGTCATTGCCTCCTCTAAGGTGACAGCCCCTCCCTGGGCGCTATTCACATCCAACCAGTGCAAGGGTGCAATGGCAAGCACCCCTGGTCTCAGTACAGGACACCTCTAAAGGGCATCTTAGCTCCAGGGCGCCCCCTAGGATCAGCCGAGTCCTTGCTGCAACTGCATCGCAGACCACCTCTGCCCAGCCTGCCTGCACCCTGGCTCCCCACAGGTGGTGGTCCTAGAGCCATGCTCCAATAACCAGCCCCCAGTCTCCATCTCAGAGCCTGTTTCCAAGGAGCCCAACCCAGATAGTCACATACTTGGACTTCACGCTGGTAGTTTAGAGAGTTTGTAAGTAAATCAGAAGCAACTTCCCGGCCAAGGCGAAAACTACTGCAGGGCTGTGGAAACTGATGGCTGGATGAGGGTAAACGTTGAATGGGTCACCTCACTACCTCAGCATGGGAACGTTGCTATGTTGAAGCCGTTGTGGCCTCTGACTGAACCGTCAAGCGACCGGAGGCCCAAGGGTGTCGGGGCTACGGGTGATCCTCACAAACCAGGACACCAAGGGCCAGCAGTCTAGGCTGAGGAGACCAGGAAACACGGGCAATGTAATTTTTATAAAGTCTCGTCTCTGAGCACTATTTCTTTCTGCACACACCATGCTTCCTGAATTCTAAACAGCCGTCTAGTTCCCGTTGGTACCAATGGTTCAATAGCTCCTTTCCAGAGGAGAGAAGATGAGATAATATTTCCACCCATTAAATAATCCATACTAAACAAGTCCACACGTAGAAAGCCTTACAGCAGCGCCTGATACCAGTCAGTGCAAGATGACTATTGCATCCATTGTATTACATGGGAAAAGATGACATCTTAAAATGGAAGAAATAGGGTAGGTTTTTTTCCGATAAATATCATAAAGTTCATTTTTGTGTTGGTTTGTTGAAGGTTATGTTCTTTAGAACAGAGAATGCCTTTCTCGGCTCCTGACCTTTACGTCCTTGACCTTCTAACATGTATAATCAGTAGCATTCAGTTAAGTACATCATTGTTTGTTTGCTTTTATTTGTCCATTGTATTTAATTGTTTTATGAGTATCCGTCTCCTATAATTTCTTATATTTTGTTTGTATCTGTGTCGTTTTCCTCATTATAGTAGAAACTTCCAGTGGGCATTAGCCATGCCTTATACTTCTTTGGTATCCCTATAATGCTGGCTATTAAGTACAAATTCAATAAATAAAGGAAAGCTGTCTGATTTTAAAAGCATGCACGTGGAGGGACTATCAGCTGGGAACATAGTAATTCTACTCAATATAACTAGGACCTTTTCTTTTAAGTACTTACTCAAAATCCCACTTGCCTACCTAAAGTGTAAAATTCATCAACACACACACACAAAAAAAAAAATTCAAAAGTAGGAAGAGCTAAGTTATTACAACGACTTAGAAATAAAGTATTTAAAGTTTCCTGTGAGGGGTTGTTAAAATATTGCATTTCCTCCATTGTTTATTGTGGTTTTTAAACTTCTATCCCATTCATTTTCACCTCCTTTGACAGCTGTCTTGGAAAAGCAAATCAAAAACATCAGAAGGTGAGAAGGTAAGATTCATCTTAGAAGACAAAGGGGTGGAGGGCGAAGGAGAGAAGAGAAGCCACTGTGGGAGTTCAGAACAAGTGCACCCCAAGATTTGCCTCTGGTGTGGATTATTCTGAGCTACAGGCAACCAAGACCCTGGGGCTAGAGAGGAACTTCTGCCCACCCCCCTTAACTACCTAGAAGCATTTAAAATAGGGGTCTTGCCTGTAATAAGAGTTATCATCAGAAATAATTCATTTGGCCTATCTATAGGGCAGGGCAAACTACTGATTGCTGAACACCTGCTCTTCTTATCACCCTGCCTGACCTGCCTCCCCCGAGAAGCCCTGGGTGCTGATCCTCACTCTCAACTCTTAGCTCACTAACTTTCTGTCCCTGAACCTCTCATGCATGTGGGGTTTCCGGTGGCACGTATGTGATTCAATTTGGTTATTTTCTTTTGTTAATTTGTCTCATGTAGATTTTTTAAATATATCTTTTTTATTGATTTTTTGTTGTATACGTAAATTTTTTTAAATTTCTTGATTGATTTGAGAGAGAGAGAGAGAAAGAGAGAGAGAAAAACATCAATTTGTTGTTCTACTTGTTTGTGCATTCATTGGTTGGGTCTTGTATGTACCCTGACCAGCGATAGAACCCACAACTTCCGGATGACACACTAAACAACTGAGCCACCCCACCAGGGCTTGTCTCATGCAGATTTCATTATTAGACCAGCTGAAAGAGCCTGGGGGAGAGGAATGTTCCTTCCTCTCCCACACCACTAAGACATGCCAAAGAGGTGAAGTTGGTGAAAGCAGCAAGCTCTATTAAAAGAGAAAAACACCTGATGGGCCATTGAAATGTACAATGGTGGCACCCTTCTCAACCTTCCTCCAGAAAACTAATCACACAAATTCGTATTTGTAACCATTCCCCCTTCACAGCAAACTTCTCAAAAGAGACGCCTCTTTATTTCTCTTCTCTCCACTTCCCCATCTCCTCAACCCCTCTCATTCCCCTGAGCCACTCTCCTGAAAACACGGCAGCTTTGACCAGCTCCACGTGGGCACATCCTGACAATCCTTTTTGCCTTTGGTCTAAAATGCATATCTGGCCCAGCCGGTGTGCCTCGGTGGTTGAGCATCGACCCATGAACCAAGAGGTCACTGGTCCTATTCCTGGTCAGAGCACATGCCCAGGTTGCAGGCTCGATCCCCAGAAGGGGGCCTGCAGGAGGCAGCAGATTGATGTTTCTCTCTCATCGATGTTTCTATCTCTCTCTCCCTCTCCCTTTCTCACTCTCTAAAATCAATAACCACATTTTTTTAAATTAAAATAAATAAATAAAATGCATATCTGTGTCTTGGGCCAACCGTATTTCTCCTGATCGCCAGACTGCCTACTTCTCTCTTGGATTCTCAAAATCATCTCTGTGAAAACTGACCAACAGAAAGCACCTTTAAAATGGAGTCAGGAGGCTAGAAGAGAAAACTCTCAAACACAATACACGCTACCGCCCCCAACAGGAAGAGACACACCGTGCCCCTCCGGCAGGCCGTGGCAGTACACCACTACCTCCGCAGGAGGAAGGAAAGATCCCTCATAACAGCTCAGCCAATGGGAGCCTGCCATAACTCAGCCATGAAAAGTCACCATACTTCAACGTTTCCGTTTCCTCCAGTGGATGCTTCCTTTACAACGGCCCCTCCCAAGTCCATAAAAGAATGTTCTTCTTTATTTCTCGGGACTGGCAAGTGGTTTGTGATTAGACCACATGAACCAAATTGCAATTTTTTATTGTTTCCAAATAAACTCATTTGCTAGCGAAATAGCTGGCTGTCTATGTGTGAAAGGTGATCACCTCACACTTAGCATGTGAAAAAAAGGGATTCATGGTCTTCCCCTAACTGACACCTCCTGTGCTCCCCATGTCAGCAGGTGACCCAGTTTGGTAGAAGAACAGAACCTGAGGCTTTTCCAAGTCTGATCAACTCTGTCTGTTGTTGTTGTTTTTTTTTAAAAAATATATTTTATTGATTTTTTACAGAGAGGAAGGGAGAGGGATAGAAACATTGATGAGGGAGAAACATCGACCAGCTGCCTCCTGCACACCTCCTACTGGGGATGTACCTGAAACCAAGGTACATGCCCTTGACTGGAATCGAACCTGGGACCTCTCAGTCCGCAGGCCAACGCTCTATCCACTGAGCCAAACCGGTTAGGGCTGATCAACTCTGTCTTCATCGTATCTCTTCAATCTATGCATGCCACTCCCGATGTCCAGGACCTCACTCCAGACCAGGCTTGCCTGCCTTGTTGGCGCAGCCTCCCGCCCGGTTTCCCGGGTCCACTCTCCATCCCCTGAAGTTCCTGAACTTCAAGCCTGTTCCAGTCACTCTCCTCCAGTGGCTGTCCATGGCCTTCAGTCTATGACAAACATCTGAGTTTGCTCGGTTTGCACGGTCCTCCACTTTCCCCACCCATCGCTCTCCTTGCAGGGAAGCCAAACTGCTCACCTCTGACCTCACCTCCCAGTGTGTGTGAGTGATCGCCGCTGGTGTGGTGCCCTACACAACCCGGGAGGCCAAACAGGGCGGCCGTGCCTCGTTATCACGCCTTCCACCCCGCGCCCGAAGCAGCTTCCCTGCCCCAGGCATCACCTGCCTCTCTCTGAGCCTGTGACTATTAATCTTTTCTGTCTGTTATTTCATCTTCTAGGTAATTCTGCTTGTCCTTCGGATCCCAGTGTCAATGGAACTCACCCCATGAAGCTCTCGGGTACTCACACCACCTCCCAGGTGTGGATGAGGAGTTTCCTCTGAGGCTTCTGTTGGGTGCCCTCTGTTTAGCCCCTCTCACTGCACACCGCCCTCGATCCTGTAATTGCTGTTTACTTTCCTGACTCCTCCTTCAGGACAGGAACTGTGTTTTATTCACCTTTCCGTCTCCAGGTCATTGTACAGTGTCTGACGCAAGGTAGATACAAAACAGAGACTTCTGAATGAATGCAACTTTGAGTTCAACCTGGATAAACCTTCGTTTATTCCTGGTCAAATAAGGCTGAGGATGTCTGTCCTCAATGCCATACAGAGTGATATGGCAGGGGTGGGAGGGATGGAGGTGGAAGAGGGTATGGGGGAATAGTACATGGTGATGGACATTCGTAAGTCAAATTAAAATGTAAAGGAAGATATAAAAAAGTGTGCGAAAATGCTTTGGAAAGTGGAAAAAGGAATGAGAGAGAGAACAGTTGGCATGGCACTGTCGGAAAGAGAAAGTGGCGAGGGAAGGCGTGAAAGACATGCCACGCTATCGTGTGCAAGCCCCATGCCTGTGCCGCTGAAGTGAGCAGGCTCTGTGTCTGGTCTTGAACTAGAACGAGCAGCCAGAATGCTTCAAATGAAGGGCAAGAGGGAAATGAAGAGTGTAGTCATGAAGCCATGAGGTCAGTCCATTAACTGGTCGGACAGTCTGTGAGTTACACATATTTAAGACAAAGTTGTTCAAAATGGTGTAGCCAGGGCTCAGGTAGTCACAGGTTAAACACACTTCTTCCTGGAATGTCAGTTTTGCTTGGTGACTCAGGGAGGTAACGGTTTAACTTGGTAAGGAACTGGAAGCAGTATTTGCATGTTCACATACACAAATGGGTATCTTACCATCTTATCTGGGGCTATAGCACGCGCACACATCTTTTAAGTAAGCCTGAGACTTCCAACATTTTGTGTTTGCAATAGAAAATCCATGGTCTGCCTGTATTCCCCTACTGACCTCTCCCACGCCCAAGCCCTAGGAGTAAGTCATCACCCACTTTGCTCTTGGGACGCCCAAGGAAAGTTGAATAAGCACCGCTTGTAGAACTTTGATAGGCTTCCGTGCTGCTGAAACGAAAGAAGGACAGAAGAACCTTCAGCAAATGTGGCCGGTACACTTACATCAGGGGCCAAGTTTATCACTGAGCATTGATTTGTAGATGTGTTGTCTGCTCCCAGCTTGCCCATTGCACGGGTAAGTAATTTCGTAAATATTGGTCACTAGTCCCAGGAGAAGAATGAAAAAAAAAAAAAGTAATGCAGCGGAATCAGTACTAACTTACTCCCCAAAGAAAGAATCCTAACTCCATATCCCCTTGATGTTTGGCAAGTGGCATCATAGTCTTTGCACATACAGGTCAGCCCGCTATGTCTATAGGAAGGGGAGGAAGGAGCTAACCTACTGAGCCTCTACCATGTGCCAGGCACTGTGCCAAGTGCTATACATACCACCATCCTCTCGCCACTCCAGACACAGTAATCCTGCCCTCCTTGGTACGAAATCCACATTTTACACAAGCTTTCACAACTGGACATAGCACTTTAAATACTGATGATTTGTTTGCCTGTTACCCTACTGTGAACTCCTTGAGGGCAGGGCCCATTTCAAATTCATCTTTAGATCCCAAGTACATTCAGTACCTGGTCACATAAGATGCCCTCAGTTAAATTTTTTTTAACTGAACTAAAAAGTACCTCTTCTCATGTACAGGACATTGTTAAGAAGTCATTGCCTTCCTACTCCAAAAAATGTCTTCCTCTAAACCATCTTGCATCATCCACCAAAGAACTATGGAACACAGCAATTATGTCAGGTTATTGCTATGTTTTTAGGTGCTGGAAGAGTTTCAAGTCTCCCTCCTGACCCCCAACCTAAAGAGGGGGGAAAAAGGGATAAGATTAGTCTATCACATACACCATACACACTTTTTAATTGTCTTTGCAAAGCACTCTGTTCAATAAAATGTTGTCATCTATGAAATACATTTTTAAAACGAATCACTAAGTGTAAATGTCCCCCATTTCAGTGGCCTTAACAAGTGGCAAAGAACAGGACCCAAACAAAAAAACAAGACCAGAGTCACTGGATTCAATGTGCATTCTCAATTTCCAAGTCGGCAACCTCAAGATCGCTTTTCTTTCCTCCCCAAATCCAATGTAATCAAAACACAGAAATTTCTTCTTCTCATCACTGCACTTTAGAGTGCATACAAAGTAGGTACTGCACACACACACACATACACACACACACACAACACACATACAAGCACACAAACACAACACATACACACAAACATACACACACACAAACACAACACACACACCACATACCACACCCACACACACCACACAAACACACCACACACCACACACACACACCACCACACACACAACACACACACACACACACACACACCACACACACACACAAACACAAACACACACACACACACAGAAGAGGAAGGACAATCAATGTCCTGGTTTAGATCCTGCTCAGATACACGAATTCAAACGTTTTGAGCCTAATCCAACTCCTCTCAAGTTCACATTCACTTAACTTCTGGTATATTGGGACTTCCTGTTTTGTAGAAAGCAATTTCAGAAATGGTTCAGTAAGCTTTTTTTGGACAGTGTAAAGCTCCTGCAACGCAAGGTTTGGAGCATTTAATGGCAAATGAATGAGGAGCATATGCAGTACATTTCTTAAGATCTGCAATGTTTTTAAAAACTCAGGGGGAAAAGGCTTGGCCAAGTCTACCTGTGGTTTCACTGGCTACTTGGAAATGAGTTCATGACATTCAGAGACACAAAGACACAGCGGGGTTTCCCGTCCAGTCTGCAGAGCACAGCTATCCAGCAGTGATGGTGGAGCCCATAGGAAAGGACCCTCAACTCTTTGGAGAAACAGGAAAGAACTAAGATTTTGTGTCTGGTCCTAGGGTAATTGGATGCATCATTAATCAGGAAATCCCGAACAAAGCCAAAGGACCTAGAGACTTGCGTGCATGTTTTACATTGACTGTTTCTCTGCTGTGTAATTGCCAGCACATGTCCATGGTGAAAAATATGCTGGCAAATAGCAAATCCACCCAAGAGCTCTCTGGCTAGTCTTTGGTGAAAACCTACAATAGCTCCTATTGTCAGTTCATACCCCACATTGAAGATAAAATGTTTGTTTCCATTAGATCTATATGTGTGTCTGCATGTGAACACAATATAAAATAGAGTTCTTACAATGGGTAACACCTTTAAACACAGTAGAAAATTAATAAATTATTTAGGATGTACAACAGTGCGGATATGCTTAATGCCACTGAACTGTACACTTAACAATGGTTTAAATGGTAACATTTTTTGACTATAGAGATAGAATCATAATTAACAAAAGAAGAAACCTTGAATAGCCAATAAACACATAAAAAAGATGCTTGATATCAGCAGTCATCAGAAAAATACAATTTAAAGTCCTAATGAGTTATTCTTCACACTCATCAGATGCGCAAATACTCTAAGAGTCTAACAATGCCAAATGTTGCTAAGAATGTGAGACAACGGAACTGGCCTGCTTACACCTGGGATTAAGCACACCAGGTAATGCATAGGAAAGTCACCTAGCAATCCCACTCCCACATGTGAATAAAAAATGCTCATTGCAGTACTGTTTATAGCAGTAAAAAAAAAAAAAAAAAAAGGATACAACCTAAATCCTCGTTAACAAGAGAATAAACACAATTAAATACTGAACAACAGTGACAATGAATAAACTAGTCTCAGGCAGCAACATGGATAAATTCCCAAAACATAACATTAGGCCAACAGAGCTATAAAAATATATAACAGTATAATATATTTTATATGAAGTTTGAGACATTCAAAGGACTACTCCATAATATTAAAAATCTAAATATACTCATTGGAATGACAACTATAAAATTGAAGGCAATGACTGTGTTTGGGGAAGAAGGGGTGGAGATGGGCGTATGGAGGGTACACTGAAGCTTAAAATTTTATCTCTAAATTCTACTTCTTAAGCTGGGTGGCTGGTATACAGATCATTATTTATATTTCTGCAATACTTTTTTCTTGCATGCTTGAAATGTTTCATTAATGGTAAAGAAGAACCCGTTAACAGGAGATCTTTGATAGTTAATTCTATGCCAAGCACTGGGCTAAGCAATGAGACATGTAACCCCAGGTTAATAGAATGCCCGATGACAGGTACTCAATAAACAGTCGGTTCATCCATGAAATGAATAACCCTAAGGTAAGACACAGTCAATTCCTCATTGTGGGAACTAGAGTAATAGACACGAAACAAATAGAGAAACGCCGGTGGCTCTCAGCAGTCGCTGAGAGAGGGATTCGGGACAAGGAGTAGGTTTGGGGAGGCAGACGTTGAGCTCAGCTGAGTAGCAGGTGCCCTGGGACATCCACGTTGAGAAATATGTAGACGGAGTTGGAAAATAGGAGGATCTTCACCTTGGAGGTTTGTCAGCAGAAGGTGGGCAATGAAAGCCATGGGAGCAAGTGGGGTAATAAGGGGAACAAGGAAAGGATGAAAAGCAAGGAGGCCAGGAGGAGGACTGACAGTGCAGGGGAACAAGCTGGAAAAGAGACTCACTCCCATAGTCAACTCCTTGAAAAGTAATTCTAAGGTGAAGCTCATCCTAAATGCTGCCAAAGCACAGAAACAATATTTTTAGCTTTTTTTATAGTCATTTTTAAACAAGTACTAAAACAGAACAGTGAAATGAACTCATTTACCCATCACCTGGGCTCAACAGCTCTCAACTCAGGGATAATTGTCCTTGTGTAGAGCCCCATCCACTACATCACCCCTTATTATTCTGAAGCAATCCCAGATATCCCATTATTCCATCCACAAGCGCTTCAACATGGCTCCCTAAAAGGGAATGACTCTCTTTCCTAAGCACAACCACAATACTATTGCCTTTTAAAAAATCAACAGTAATTCTTTAGTATCATCAAATATTCAGCAGTTGTTAAAATTTCCAGTCATTTCACAAGGATCATAAATGTATTTTACAATTTGTTTGTTTGATTAAGGTCTACACATTGCTGTTGGGTGATAATGTCATTCAAAACTGCAAGTCCCTCCTTCCCCCACCCCATCATCTTTTTTTTTTTTTAATATATTTTATTGATTTCAGAGAGGGAGAGGGCAAGAGAGATAGAAACATCAACGATGAGAGAGAATCACTAATCGGCTACCTCTAGCACACCCCACGCTGGGGATTGAGCCCAAAACTTGGGCATGTGCTCTGACTGGAATCGAACTGTGACCTCCTGGTTCATAGATTGATGCTCAACCACTGAGCCACGCTGGCTGGGCTCTTTTTTTTTTTTTTTTTTTTTTGTCAATTACAGTTGACATTCAATATTATTCTACATTAGCTTCAGGTGTACAGCATAGTAGACATTCATGTAACATACGAAGTGGTCCTCCCCATAAGTCTAGTACCACACCTAGTTATCACAACACTATTAATTACATTCCCCAGGCTGTGCTTTCCATCCCCTTTCCGTCATCTCTTCTTTTTTCCTTGCAACATTAAACTACAATTTTAACATCCAATGGAACTAGATCAGGACACCAAGAGGCCATCCAAGGATTTCCTGGGGAACCGTTGCGGTGGAAGATGCTTGGTGGGCTGGCCATGCTCACCTTTGAGCTGAAGTTGGAGCTCAGGTTGGCGCACCCTCTTGCCTGTTGTTGGACGGTCTTGGGAAATCTGTGAGTGCTGTGGGAGAACTTCCATCGCTACAGTTACTTCTGACAAGTAAGGGCCAAACATCCAAGAACAGGAGCGACCGGCCTTTGGGGATGCCTTTCACATGGACAGATTTCCTGAGGAGTCATGTCCGCAGATGAAGCAGCCAAGCGTATGTACGGTAGACAATTGTCCTGAGTCAGAACCATGACCCTAACATGAAACTCAGAGTCATTGTGAATTATTGACTAAAACTGTGGACAGAAACCCAGGCCCACATAGTCGTGTTTTTTTTTTTTATTATTTTTTTAAAATATATTTTATTGATATTTTACAGAGAGGAAGGGAGAGGGACAGAGAGTTAGAAACATCAATGAGAGAGAAACATCGATCAGCTGCCCCCGGCACACCCCCTACTGGGGATGTGCCCGCAACCAAGGTACACGCCCTTGACCGGAATCAAACCCGGGACCCTTCAGTCTGCAGGCCGACGCTCTATCCACTGAGCCAAACCGGTTACGGCCACATAGTCATTCTTTTTTTTTTTTTTTTAAATATATTTTATTGATTTTTTACAGAGAGGAAGAGAGAGGGATAGAGAGTTAGAAACATCGATCAGCTGCCTCATGCACACCCCCTATTGGGGATGTGCCCGCAACCAAGGTACATGCCCTTGACCGGAATCGAACCCAGGACCCTTGAGTCCACAGGCCGACGCTCTATCCACTGAGCCAAACCGGTTTCGGCCACATAGTCATTCTTAACACACATTTGATATTCTCGGCATTTTAGGCAATAATGAAGGTTAACTTTTAGCATTTTATCCAAGTGTGTTTGTTTTTTATTTTAGCAGGTTTCCATGAATCCTTGGAAACACCACACAGATACGTGGGTTTCTTCCCGGATGCTGCAGTCTGGATTTTCTTTCATGGAGTCAGTCAGTATCTTTAAAATTCTTATTCCTTAAGATCAGAGTTCTATGTAATGCACCTTTGAGGTGATAAATTATGAACGTTTTTTCCTTGGGGCACTGAGGGATTTCCACGTTGGGACTCACGGCGCCCGTTTTGCTGTGTTTGCACGATGGATGGCAGGGTTTCACGGGATTGGTTCCTTTCTCTGTTGCATTTCTCTGAACTGCCTCATAGTTTGCTAATAACGTCACGTGTGCCCTCCAGGAGGCAGATGTCAAAATGAAGCTGAAGGTTCATTTGACCGAGGTTCACTGGGAGTGCTGCCTGAGAAAAATAAAGGGGAGAAGAACCTCGATGTCAGTCTGGTGGCTATGAAAAAAGAGGGGACAGCGGAAGATGGGGAGAAGCACACAGCACAGTCCTGAGGCCGTGGCACATGTCCCGGGGCCACCGCACACATTGCTCACAGAGGAGTCCTGTGTTGGCAGGAATGGCGGGGCCTCGTCCCCGGCTGTGCTCAGGGACAGGCTGCGAGCTGCTGGACAGAGAGTGGTCTGGGTCTGATGCTGGGGTTGCAGCTCGAGAGCCAGCTGGGCTCACAGCTGGGCCAGGCCGAGAGGGCCTCCAGGGCCACCACACCACCTCTGTGGGATTCCTACTTTTAAAAGTCACTGCCTTTCAACAATAAAGATTTAAAATAAAATTAAAAAGTCATTTCCTGCCCTAACCGGTTTGGCTCAGTGGGTAGAGCATCGGCCTGCAGACTGAAAGGTTCCAGGTTCAATTCCAGTCAAGAGCATGTACCTTGGTTGCGGGCACATCCTCAGTAGGAGGTGTGCAGGAGGCAGTTGATCGATGTTTCTCTCTCATCGATGTTTCTAACTCTCTATCCCTCTCCCTTCCTCTCTGTAAAAAATCAATAAAATATATATATTTCTTAAAAAGTAATTTCCTGAGAGAGAAACCAAGATGGCAGCATAGGTAAACACCTGAACTTGCTGCCTCGCACAACCACTTCAAAACTACAACTAAAAGACAAAACGGACATCATTCAGAACCACAGGAAGGCTCAGTGGAAATTCTACAACTAAAAGGGAAGAGAAAAGCACACTGAGACTCAGAGGAGCTGCGGAAGTAAAATGCAGAGGTCCAGAGGCGTGCACGCGCAGCAAGGGCTGGCAACTGAGTACGTGGCTGGCTTTTTCAATCCGCAGGGATACACAAGCTCCCGACTGCTCTGAACTCCAGTTCTGAGTGAGACTCGGGGGACCCAGGCTCATAGGGGGAGAAACTGGACTGTCTGGCAGTGGGCAGAACGCGAGGGCGGCTTTTTCTCAGAGGTGCTTGCAGTGATTACCACGGGACACTGAGACCCAGGGGCCTTTTAGGGCAGGTATGAAGGTCAGCCATTGCTGTTTGCTCTGCCCTGTTGATTCCCTGAGACCCCGCCCCACCCAATTTACAACCCCACCCCAGCTGTGCACAGAGGCTTTTGCATATGAATGGTCTGGCCCTTTGCAATCTGAAATTACCTAACAAACTGCAGCTGGGTCAGAGAGCCCTAGATCTTCCAAAATAAGGCCCAAGGCTCCAAAGCAACTTGCATTGCTTCACAGCTGGGCCTCATCTGAGCACCTCCAAATCCCAAACAAAGAAGAGGAATCTGCATATCTCTCCGTAGCCCCTGCTGGGTGGCCTCAGGCAGAGCTAAATTTGCACCTCCTTGGAGATCCAAGAGCCAGTGTACCCAGTGGTCAGAGTGGGACCATCCAGATTACAACTCCTCAGATCCATAAGAGACACACTCAGGGGGCAGACTCAGTGAGCATCAAAGCCCCACTGAAGCAAGTCCTGCCCCATAAGGGTGTCTCCAGCACAGAAGTTCTCCCATCGTAGACACAGCTGATCCTCACAGCCAATTGGCCTGGAGGTCAATTCCTCCCAGTGATACCAACAACAATCAAGGCTTAACTACAACAAGACGGTGTACACAGCCCACAAAGGGGTGCACCAAGAGTGTCCACCTCAGGTAATTAGGGAGGCTGAGCCACTGGGCCCTATAGGACACCTAGCACACAAAGCCACTCTATCAACACAGGGAAGCAGCCAAAATGCAGAGACAAAAAAACAGGTCACAAATGACAGAAATGGAGGAAAGCAAACTACTGGATATAGAGTTCAAAACCACGGTTATAAGGTTACTCAAGAATCTTCTAGAAATCGCCGATAAATTTAGTGAGTCCCTCGAGGGTATGAAAAAGGAACAACTAGAAATTAAACATACATTGACTGAAATAAAGAATAATATACAGAGATCCAACAGCAGACTAGAAGATCGTAAGAATCAAGTCAAAGATTTGAAATACAAAAAAGCAAAAAACACCCAACCAGAAAAGCCAAAAGAAAAAGGAATCCAAAAATATGAAGATAGTGTAAGGAGCCTCTGGGACAACTTCAAGCATACCAACATCAGAATTATGGGGGTGCCAGAAGAAGAGAGAGAGCAAGATATTGAAAACCTATTTGAAGAAATAATGACAGAAAACTTCCCCTACCTGGTGAAAGAAATAGACTTACAAATCCAGGAAGCACAGAGAACCCCAAACAGAAGGAATCCAAAGAGGACCACACCAAGACACATCATAATTAAAATGCAAGAGCAAAAGACAAAGAGAGAATATTAAAAGCAGCAAGAGAAAAACAGTTAGTTACCTACAAGGGAGTACCCATACGATTGTCAGCTGATTTCTCAACAGAAACTATGCAAGCCAGAAGGGAATGGAAAGAAATATTCAAAGCGATGAATAGCAAGAACCTACAACCAAGATTACTCTACCCAGCAAAGTTATCATTCAGAACTGAAGGTCAGATAAAGAGCTTCACAGATAAGAAAAAGCTAAAGGAGTTCATCACCGCCAAACCAGTATTATATGAAATGCTGAAAGGTATTCTCTGAGAAGAGGAAGAAGAAGAAAAAGATAAAGATAAAAATTATGAACAACCAATACATATCTATCAACAAGTGAATCTAAAAATCAGGTGAATAAAAAATCTGATGAACAGAATAAACTGGTGAATATAATAGAATCAGGGGCATAGAAAGGGAGTGGACTGACAATTATCGGGAGGAAGGGAGTGTGAGGGTGCGGGAAGAGACTGGATAAAAATCGTACACCTATGGATGAGGACAGTGGGGTGGGGGATAAGGGCAGAGGGTGGGGTGGGAATCGAGTGGAGGGGAGCTATGGGGGGGAAAAAGAGGAATAACTGTAATAATCTGAACAATAAAGATTTATTTTTTTAAGAAAAAGTCATTTCCTGCCCTGGCAGAAGTGGCTCAGTTAGTTGAGAATCGTCCTGGGCATGGAAAGGTTGCTGGTTCGATTCCTGGTCAGGGCACATGCCTAGGTTGAGGGCTGGATCCCCAGTAGGAGGCATACAAGAGGTAGCTGATGGATGTTTCACTCTCACATTGATGTTTCTCTCTCTCTTCCCCTTGTTCTCTCTCTAAAAATAAATAAATAAGTCATTTCTTCTGTGTGGGATTGAATTTTCATTAGAACCAAATTATCCCTAGTAGAGTGGAAAATAATTCTGTATGTAGAGTTTTTTAAAGTTTTTTTTTTAATGTTTTGTAGCTAAAAATAGGTCTGCTTTGTTTTCTACCAAATTTAAGAGCTAGGAAAGAAAACACAAATTGAACTATATAACATTTTATAATTTCTATATCAAAGAACAGTAAACAGAATTCAGAGCAAGTAACCAAGCTGGGGAAATAAATATGACAGGCAAGTTAACAGTCTTTTAGCTGGAAAGAAATCATACAACTTGATTAAAAGAAAAAAAAAACGACATTTGGACCCCAACAAATAGGTAAAAGATATAATTAGATAAGTCTCAAAAAAGAAAGTCTAAAACAAATAGATTGGAATATTTTCAGCCTCACCAGTAATTAAAAATAAATAATGTTAAATAAGATTATTTTTAACCTAAGAAAGTTACAGAGGTTTGAACACTTATATTACTCAATACTCGTAAGAGTATGATGAAGTAAGTTATTCTTATACATTTCTGGAGATGTGTAAATTGGTGATAATTATGGAGCTCTTATTTTCCCTTAAGAATACATGCTAAGGAAATAATTTAAAATAGAAAAAGGCCTTTAGGCACAAAAATGTTATTTCAGTCAGGACTCTTGATTAGGAGAAACTCTGCTCAAGCGGCTTAAGCCAAAAAGGGTAAATTACATGTTCATATAAATAAACCATCAAACCCTGGAAGGCAGGGTTTAGAGCAGGGCTGGGCAGATTAGATGCAAGAACTCACAACCTCTCTCTCTCTCTCTCTCTCTCTCTCTCTCTCTCTCTCTCTCTCTCTCTCTCTCACACACACACACACACACACACACACACACACCATACCCCTCAGCATATGATGTGTGTTGGCCTTGTTCTTGTAGCTCTGGGGAAAAACTAAACAAAAACAATGGTGTATAAATAAATTCTTTTTTAATATATATTTTTTATTGATTTCAGAGAGAGAAAGGGAGAAGGAGAGAGAGAAACATCAATGATGAGAGGGAATCATGGATCGGCTGCTTCCTGCACGCCCCACATTGGGGATCGAGCCCACAACCCAGGCATGTGCCCTGACCAGGAATGGAACCATGACCTCCTGGTTCATAGGTTGATACTCAACCCCTGAGCCACGCCGGCCGGGCTACACATGAATTCTTAAGTATTGAAGGACTGTGTACCCCAACAATAACCAGTTTTAGAAGGAGCTCAGGGACCGTCTTCCACGTGGTGACATGGTGGAGAGCGAGGCAGCAAGTGTCTTTGGGGTCACCTCCTTACAGCTGTGCTCCCAAGGGAATGGAATCTGCTCCCCTCCGCCTGGGTCCTAAGCCCATCACAGAACCAATCCATGGCCAGCCTCTCCCTGGCCATCTCTCAGCAAACTGCTACCTGCAGTCTTATTTCAGGTCCTCATAGTCCCTCACTTGGACAGCCTGCATTGGCTCCTAACAGGCCTCACAGATGCCATGATAACCCCCACCCCACCCCCACAGGCCACCCACCCCCATTAGTCCACCCTGCACACTGTCACCAGTGCTGCTAGCATTCTTTTCTAAAACACAAATCTGAGGGGGTCCCTCTTGCACCAGCATTTCGCATTGCTTGCTTTCGAGATGAAGTCCCGCGTCCTTGGGCTCGGCCCACGAGCTGGAGGCTGGTTCACCACGCCCTCTCCCTCTGCTTGAGGCTGGTTCACCATGCCCTCTCCCTCTGCTTGAAACTGGTTCACCATGCCCTCTCCCTCTGCTTGAAGCTGGTTCACCATGCCCTCTCCCTCTGCTTGAGGCTGGTTCACCATGCCCTCTCCCTCTGCTTGAGGCTGGTTCACCATGCCCTCTCCCTCTGCTTGAGGCTGGTTCACCATGCCCTCTCCCTCTGCTTGAGGCTGGTTCACCATGCCCTCTCCCTCTGCTTGAGGCTGGTTCACCATGCCCTCTCCCTCTGCTTGAGGCTGGTTCACCATGCCCTCTCCCTCTGCTTGAGGCTGGTTCACCATGCCCTCTCCCTCTGCTTGAGGCTGGTTCACCATGCCCTCTCCCTCTGCTTGAGGCTGGGTCACCATGCCCTCTCCCTCTGCTTGAGGCTGGTTCACCATGCCCTCTCCCTCTGCTCCGACGCGCAGTCAGCAGACACGGCCTGTCCGAGACTCTGTTCTTGCACATGCTGCTCTCCACACCTTGGCTGGGCAACCTGTCTGGGCAAGTCCCGCCAGGCTCCTCGTCGGGGTTCCACCAGGGCCTTTGCTTCTGCCTGGGGGCGTCTCTAATCTCCGAAAGTAGATGCCCAGGGAGCATGCTCTTAGGGAGTCACACAGGACGCCTCCGACAGGTGGCTCTAAGGGCACGGGGCCTACTAAGCAAACCAAAGTCTGTACGCACTCAAGGTTACAAAATCAACACCTAGACAGTCCATCTCAGTCAACAAGGCTTTAAATCAGGCGTCCTCAAACTACGGCCCGCGGGCCACATGCGGGGGTTTTTGCCATTTTGTTTTTTTACTTCAAAATAAGATATGTGCAGTGTGCATAAGAATTTGTTCATAGTTTTGTTTTTTTTTAACTATAGTCCGGCCCTCCAACGGTCTGAGGGACAGTAAACTGGCCCCCTGTTTAAAAAGTTTGAGGACCCCTGTTCTAAATGATCGCCAATCAAATAATTTCCTTGCTTTGCTCCTGCATCTTCTCTATAAATCTCTCTCTAGCTCCTGCTGGCAAAGCGCTCCTAACCACTTCCGGCTTGGCACTGCCAAATTCCTATCAATCTTTGTGCAAATAAACTAACGGTGTTTAATGTGCCTCAGTTTATCTTTTCACATGGCTCAGCTCTCACGCAGGCACCCACCAGCCAAAAGCCCAGGACAGGGGGAGCCTCAGAGGCCGCCCGGACCAGGAGACCAGAGGGAACGAGCTTTCAGGAACATTCCCCAAGGCTCCTAGAAGGTCCCCCAGGATCAGCAGCCACCACCCACACCAGAGCCACAGCCGGGCTGTGGTTGCCTCGCCCCTGTTTCGCTTCCCCTGGCAGGGCACCCACAAAGAATCTGCCTGAACTCCAGTCTCTGCCTCGGGATCTCCTTGGGGAAAACCCAGGCTAAGACCCCCAGCTGTGTTCAGGCCGACAATTTCCTGCAAGGTCATAATCTGACCAAAGCAGGTCGGAAGACCCAAAGCCTGAGGAAGGATGAGCGGCTGTTCAGGGAGCAAATAGCCTGTTCCAATATCTCCCTCCCCACCCCCAGGTCTTCACTACCCTATTGTCCAATATCTAATTCTGTTAGGGGCAAAAATAGAATATTGGGGACTAGCTATGAGTACGGGAAATATTAATCACGCTCTGTTAACCGTGATTGCCTTGTTCTGGTTAAAGAAAGGACATTCTAACCTGGCAGGGCGTTGTACCCCACCCCCCCCATCCTGGGACCTGGGAGTCAACCTTGGCCCTGGGAGTCAACTTAGAACTGCCTATTATCATGGAAAGATTAACAAACAATGGAGTCCCACCCCAGCCTGCACAGCCTACTTGCCCGTGTAATCTTTGTCCTACCCCAGTGGTCAGCAAACTGCGGCTCTCGAGCCACATGCGGCTCTTTGGCCCCTTGAGTTTTTAGCAAAGGCCAGCTTAGGAGTACCTTAATTAAGTTAATAACAATGTACCTACCTATATAGTTTAAGTTTAAAAAATTTGACTCTCAAAAGAAATTTCAATCGTTGTCCTGTTGATATTTGGCTCTGTTAACTAACGAGTTTGCCAACCACTGTCCTACCCTATATAAGCAACTGGCTTATGGGGTGTTGCAGAGCAGATTGGATGACCTGCTGCTCTCCCATATTCCCCGCAGGATTGGAATAAACTCCCATATAATTCAACCTTGTCCCTGCTGAATTGGCTCAAGTAGTGACAGGCAGCCCGGAGCCCTTGGTTGTCTGGTTACATATTCTAACTCAGCTAGAACCGGCTTCTCAGGAAGCTGGACCTCAGCGCAGCTTGGCAGTCAAAGCAACACTCAGTCCAGTGTGGACAAAAAAGGGGCCGCCTGCTGACCTGGCAAGCTCAGGGGAGGCCTGGGTGGCAGCCTTACAAGCTCAGAGACCTAGGTAACCGCAGCGGAGGGTCACTTTCTACCTTAAACAGGCCATGGCAGGTGATCATGTCCTAGGCCAGTCTCTTTCCTGACAAAGGTCGATCTTTATGTTAACTGTCTATTGTCTTTTTGCATCTAAGATTACATATATTTGGAATGCCAAGGTAATTTCCTTTTATTTTTATTTATTTTATTTTTTTTACTGTTAAGTACCCTATACCCACCTAAGTAAAAGAAGTATGTGGCTTTTCCTTTTCCTTTTTATCCAGTCCCAGAGATTTCCCCGTTTTGCTTTCCCCCACCAATGGATTTCATGTAACCCCCTCCCCCTTCCTCCTTTGACTGTAATGTATAAAATAAGGTGCAAGCCCATAGGTGTGGCTCACTGGTTGAGGGTCAACCCATAAACCAAGAGGTTGAGGTTCAATTCCTGGTCAGGGCACATGCAGGAGGCAGCCGATCGATGATTCTCTCATCACTGATGTTTCTCTCTCTCTCCCTTCCTCTCTGAAATAAATAAAAACATATTTTTAAAAATAAAATAAAATAAAAATAAGGTGCAAAACTGCCATTCTTAGGAGCATCTTCCCAATCCATTGAAATTTTGCTTCCTGGTAATTGTCAACAGTTTGGCTCAAATTCATAAAAATTCTCTCATTTCTTACGTTTACACCAGCAACCTAACTAATGCAGATGAAATCATTACTATCATTTCTCTCCATTAGTGTGGGAATATGTTAACATTCAGGGAATCACTGCAGCCACACTGGTGTTGACAAGTTGAATATCAGCCCTGGGACAACTCTTTGTTCTGTCTCCTGTTCCCTGTACAAAGCAGAGACCATGCCACATGGAAAGTAAGAGCCAGGCTGTGGGGTCTGCCATCGGCCTGCACCCCTGCTGGGTGACCTAGAGTAAGCCACTAACTTCTCACAGTCTCAGCTTTTTCAAGCATAGAATGGAGAGCACTCGAATCTATAGGTGTCTTTTTTGTTTTAAATATGTTTTTATTGATTTCAGAGAGGAAGGGAGAGGGAGAGAGAGAAACATCAATGAGGAGAGAGAACCATTGATTAGCTGCTTCCAGCACTGCCCTCTCCCCCACTCCCCGTCCCCCACCCCCGCAAGGGGAGCCCGCAACCTGGGCATGTGCCCTGATGGAGAGTCCAACCATGACCTTCTGGGTTCATAGGTGGCCGCTCAACCACTGAGCCACGCAGACGGGGCAGTTTCTTAGGATTAAGCGAGAGAAGGTGGAGACAGTGCGTAAGCATGGGGCCCAACGCATAGCACATTCTCTCCAGACCGAAGCGACTAATGTAGGATAGTGATCTCCTTTCCTGCACAAAGGCACCAGGTACAGTCCATTCTCCAGTCAGGATTGCATGCTTCGCTGTAGCCGGGCCCTGTTGAAGATGTGGGCTTTAGGATTTGACTGCCCATAGCCATTAAAATACAACCAACCACATGAGAACATCTGGTTTCAATTGAAATGATCGTCCCTGTGTTCTTTGAATCAGTGTAGGGTTTTTTATTTTTTCTCCTCTCCAAAACAAGTGAGAGCTTTGTGCTAAATTTGCCATTGCTAAGTGGGTTGAAAATGTTCTTTATTAAAAAGCAAATCGGCCCAGGATGGCCTGGAGGAGAGCAGTCTACCTTGGCAGGTTGCCTTCACATTAAGTGCATATTTCACAGTCAACTCACCGTGGTAGAGCAGCGGAGACATTTCTCCTGGCCCTTCTGGCCCCAATGATCTAATGCCAAGCCACTCTTCTATGGAAAATATCGCCGTTTACCATTGATGAGTGAGCACTGTCTTTAAAATGAGCCGCCTCTCCCTATCACGCTCACTGAGTCCTATTTGTCGCTATCAGACGTGCTGTTACAGTAAACACGCTGCAGCTACATCTTTGCACCTTGTCTAATTATTGCCTTAATAATTCTTAGAAATGGGACGCCTAGGCTATATGGTATACATACTTAAGTGAACATATATTGCCCTCCAGAAAATTCTTCCCCGCCTATACTTTCAGCAACAGGGTACAGAAGTATCTTTCCTCCTACTCTCATCAGCATGTACATCTTGACCAGTTTGGTAGGTGCAAATGTCATCTTACTGTTTTACTAGAGGCCCAGTGCGCGGATTCGTGCACTGGTGGGGTCCCTCGGCCTGGCCTGCGCCCTCTCGCAATCTGGGACCCCACCAGTGCACATTCAGGGCCAGGGAAAGACCGAAGGAGGTTGGCCGACTGGGGAGGGACCTCAGGAGGACTCCAGGGCATGTCTAGCCTGTCTCACCCAGTCCCGATCGGCTGGACCTCAGCAGCAAGCTAACTTACCGGTTAGAGCGTCTGCCCCTTGGTGGTCAGTGCATGTCATAGCTACCGGACAACGATCAAATGGTCACTTAGGCTTTTATATATATAGATTTGCATTTCTTTAGTTACTCATTAGTTAAGCATCTTTGTGTTTGCTTATTAACCACATAGATCCATTAGTCTATTTGAATCTTTTGCTCATTTTTCTATAGACTGCTGGCATTGTTATTGACTTATATGCATTCTTTTGTTGTTATTGTTAATCCTACCCCAATAATGGGATTTATGCTCATTCTAAATCAATGAAGGCCCAAATAATGGGATTCTACTTTATTTCAGAATCGGAGAGTCCTACAATAGGAAGGGAACTTCAGCCCAGCTGGCATGGCTCAGTGGTTGAGCACTGACTTATGAACCAGGAAGTCACGGTTCAATTCCTAGTCAGGGCACATACCCAGGTTGTGGGCTCCATCCCCAGTGTGGGGTGTGCAGGAGGCAGCCAATCAATGATTGTCTCTCATCATTGATGTTTCTATCTCTCTTTCCCTCTCCCTTCCTCTCTGAAATCAATACAAAAATGTTCTTTAAAAAAAGAACTACTTAATTCAACACATCAATTCAACAGCCATATCCCCTCCAGCAGCTCCACCATAGAGCTTGGAACTTCACAGTAAACATACAGTGACAGAAAGAAAAAAGAAAGAAAGAAAGAAAGAAAGAAAGAAAGAAAGAAAGAAAGAAAGAAAGAAAGAAAGAAAGAAAGAAGGAAGGAAGGAAGGAAGGAAGGAAAGGAAGGAAAGAAGGAAAGAAGGAAGGAAGGAAGGAAGGAAGGAAGGAAGGAAGGAAGGAAGGAAGGAAGGAAGGAAGGAAGGAAGGAAGGAAGGAAGGAAGGAAGGAAGGAAGGAAGGAAGGAAGGAAGGAAGGAAGGAAGGAAGGAAGGAAGGACTATACAGTGACAGGGGAGCCGCTCCTGAAGGCAGGTCCGTCTGAAAGGCTTCCTTGTGCTGATATAAAACCCACTGCCCCGCAGCTGCCTCCCAGGCGTCCTAGCACTACCCTGGGGACGAAGCAGAACGTCTACTCTTCCACTTGGCAGCGCCCTGGTGTTTGGAGACAGCTATGAAGGCCTCTCCCATCCTGCCCAGCCCCACCTTCTCCACACTAAACCTCCAAATTCCTCATCTGGTGGCCATTGTTGCTGTTCCCTTGGGTGGTTTTTTTTTTATGTTCAAGAATGTTTTTTCATTGTCTGCAATAGCAAAAAAAGTGGAAGCAACACAAATTTCTCTCTTCATAGAGAACTATTTAAATAAACAGAATATTCATAAATAAAACTCAATTGCTGTGTTGTTTTTTCCTAATATGATCCAGTTTTTCCACACTCCTCAAAGGGTGAGACCACAGATTCAGATACTTCCCCAGACCAGACCTTAACTAAAGGTAAGCGTGTGGCTATGGCCCAGTGCGAGTGTGTAAGGAGCGGTGGAGGCTGGACGTAAGCCCTGACTTATGGCTTTTATATTAAAAACTTCCAACCTACAGGCAATGGCGAAATAACATTGGGGTGTGTGAGCCAAATTTGCCCTCTGAGCCACCAGTTATCTGACTGAGGGAAAGCTGTCACCTCCCTGATATTAAAGGGGCATTATGTTATACTAGTATGTTTGTGTACATAAAATATGCATAATATGTATGTCATATATTATATATGTTCTATATAATACATATTTATAAATAATATATTTATATTATAACACATTTATAATTTATACATATCCACACTAATAAAATAGAAATATGCAAATTGACTTACCTCCACAACACCCACCAGCCAATCAGGAGTGTGTATGCAAATTAACCCAGCAAATATGGCCGGTTAATTTGCATACGCAGGCATGGAGCGAAGACTGAAAACTGAAGACTGAAGACTAAAGACTGAAGACTGAAGAGGCTTGGCTCCTCTGCTTCGGCCAGAGGAGGGGTGAGCAAACTGGGGCTCATGAGCCACATGCGGCTCGTGAGCCACAGTTTGCCACTCTGTTGACTAATGAGTTTGCTGACCACTGGGCCAGAGTGAAGGCCTGTGTCCTGGGTGCCAGAGGAAAACCGGTGCCAGCAGCCAGGAGAAGGAAAGCCTATTGCACGAATCTTCATGCAATGGGCCTCTAGTGTATTATATAAATGTTGAATTTTACCTATGATCCTAGAAAAACATTGAAGGTTAAGAAACCTACCTCCTGACATACAGATGGCCAACAGACATATGAAAAGATGCTCAAGGTCACTAATCACCAGATAAATTCAAATTACAATTACAATGAATAATTGTAATAAATTCAAATCACACATGTCAGGATGACTATCATCAATAATCAACAAACAACAAGTATCGGCAAGGATGCAGAAAAAAGGGAACCCTCGTGCACGGTTGGTGGGAATAAAGACTGGTGCAGCCACTGTGGAGAACAGTATGGAGTTTCCTCAAAAAATTAAATGTGGAACTGCCTTTTGACCCAGCAATTCCACTTCTGGGAATATATAACTGAAGAAACTCAAAACACCAATTCTAAAGAATATATGCACCCTTATGTTCATTGCAGCATTATTTACAATAGCCAAGGTCTGGCAACGGCCCAAGTGCCCACCAGTAGATGAGTGGACAAAAAAGCTGTGGTACATCTACACAATGGAATACTACTTTGCCGTAAAGAAGAAGGAAATCTTACCTTTCACAATAGCATGGATGAACCTGGAGAATAGTATGCTAAGTGAAATAAGCCAGTCAGAGAAAGACACATATCATATGACCTCACTTATGTGTGGAATCTAATGAACAATGTAAGTTAACAAACAAAATAGAAACAGAAGCATAGATACAGAGAACAGACTGACAGTTGTCAGCGGGGAGAGGGGGCTGGGTAAAAAAGGTAAAAGGATTAAGCAAAAATATATATACACACATATACACACAGACAAGTGTGGTGATAGCCAGAGAGAGAGGGGGGTGAGGGAAGGGGGAGGTGGGCAAAGGGGGAAATGGCGATGGAACGAGACTTGGCTTGGGCCCGTGGGCGCACAGTGCAGTGTGTGGAAGATGTTTTATTGAGTTGTACACTTGAAACCCGTATGGTTTTGTTAACCCATGTCACCCAGTGAATTCAACTTTTTAAAAAAAGAAAGACAGAAACCTTCCTTCTTGGTGTTCTGGAGAAAGTTTAATGAAAAGAACCACCTTTCCCTGTGACTTCGATGGCTCACAGGGGTCCCCCTGTTTACAAGCAGGGCCGGAAAGCCGTTGTAAGGACGTGGGATTCGGTCACAGTATGAGGAGTAGGGCTGGGAACCGGCCCGACATAATCTACATTTTGTTTGGAAGGATCGCTTTGGCTGTGGTGTGGGGAATCCACTGACTGTACGGAGAGGGGCCGGAGGAGGCATGGTTTCTTGTGTGTGCCTTTCTTGTCTCTCTTTTACAACTCGGGTAAGAACCTTTTGAGAGTTTTTAAAAATTTCAGCACCGGTGAAATGGATGGGATTAGTCAAGTGTCCAATCAAAGATGCATGAGCTTTAGAATAGTTGCTTCAAAAGTTATTGTAAAGTTCACTCACCCATGAAATGTGAAACGAGTAGGTTGGAAATTACTTCCAGCTGCTCGTGAAGATATATATACACCAGGAGACGAACAGAGTTCTGCGCATGTCGGAGCCCTGGAGGCCAGCAGCTGGGTTTGTCTTCACTGTGCTGCCTTTAAGAAAGTAGGAGTCAGTGACCTTTTCCAAGAAAACTATATGGAAACTACAAGGCTATCAAGACAGAGGGAAAGAAGCAAGGGTAAATACCGTGATAAGAATGTCTGCCTTTTAGGGATACTTGGTGTGCTCTTCGCAGTAAAAATTACACTTACAAACGTATTACATTGGAACTCCACCGTCTGATACATACTGCTGGCGATTACACAAAATCCACCACTTCCTGCCTCATTGGTTCAGAGAAGCAATATACCCCGTCTCAGTTGGACCAAACTTGGTCTAAAGTAATCATAATCATCCTTCTCACTTTCTGCCCTCCTACCCAAATGGAGGTGGCCATGTGACCCGCTTCTGGCCAGCGAGGCCTCAGTAGGCATCTGCTTGAGAAAGGTTCAGCTTTCCTGAATGACAGGGTTGCACGCAGCTGGGCTCCCCTTCCCCACTGCTTTCTGCTTTGTACTTGGGCGTGCTGGTACTCTATGTACGACAGCTATGTTCTCCATGTTCTCCATGTACTCCATGTACTACAACTATGTACTCCATGTACTATAGCTATGTTCTCCATGTACTCTATGTACTCCATGTACTACAGCTATGTACTCCATGTACTACAACTATGTACTCCATGTACTCCAGCTATGTTCTCCATGTACTCCATGTACTCCATGTACTATAGCTATGTTCTCCATGTACTCCATGTACTCCATGTACTACAGCTATGTTCTCCATGTACTCCATGTACTCCATGTACTACAGCTATGTTCTCCATGTACTCCATGTACTACAGCTATGTTCTCCATGTACTCCATGTACTACAGCTATGTTCTCCATGTACTCCATGTACTCCAGGTACTACCACAATGGAAAGGCTGGGCTTATCAGGAGGCTGGCCATCCTCGTTAGCCACCAAACCAACATCATCACACTCCTACCTCCAGAATTTTTAAGTAAGAAATTGAAACTCCTATGTTTAAGTCTCTGCAAACTGAGTTTTCTATTCCTTGCAGTCAAACACATTTTTAAAAAATATATTTTTTTCTTGATTTCAGAGAAGAAAGGAGAGGGAGAGAGAGAGAGAAACATCAATGATGAGAGAGAATCATTGATCCTGCACGCCTCCTACTGGGGATCAAGCCGGCAACATAGACATGTGCTCTGACCAGGAATCGAACAGGTGACCTCCTGGCTCGTAGGTCGATGCTCAACCACTGAGCCATACCGGCCAGGTGTCAAATACATTTTTAATTGAGACCCTTTCAATAACCAATATTCTAGGGAAACAAAATACCCATCATTATAACTTACAATCTAAAGTGAATGAAATGTTCCTGCCCGTGTTCAGCAACTGGAAAAGCTCACTCCTCCTAACTAAATCCCTTCTGATTATCATCGAGGATCATCCCTCCTGACCCTCCCGGCTTCTCTGAGATTGGCCCTGGCTTTTGGGTTTTGTTTGTGTTTAGTGTCTACTGGGAAAGGTAGCTGACGATGGTGGGAGTTCACGGCCAGGCTGAGTAGGGAGTGAGAACCTGGAGCAACGAGATGGACAAACCCAAGAGTACATCTCGTCTGCTTTCTCCAGGTGGGCAAGTTCAAGGGCGTGTACTAGGCCAGCAGCCAGTCACGTGCCAGCCCCTCCCTGTGCGTGGATTCCAAGTCTGATTCTGGGTTTGTGAAGAGAGAGCCTGCAGGACGAGAGCGTCCACCTTGATTAGCTCAGAACCAGGGTGAAGAAGCGCAGAAAACTTCTGAATACAAGCACTTGTTACACGTGCCCCACGGTCTCTGTGCCACGTGACTGACACTGAAGAGGGATTCAGGGACATATCACCTATTAGCCTCCGATTTCTTTTACCTGGTTGGTGTGGAAGGTAAAGAGGTACACCTGGCTCGAGACTGTCTTTTCCTCTGTGTTTTCTTTTCCTTCCCTCCTTCCTTCCTTCCTTCCTTCCTTCCTTCCTTCCTTCCTTCCTTCCTTCCTTCCTTCCTTCCTCCCTCCTTCCCTCCTTCCCTCCTTCCTTCCCTCCCCCCTCCTTCCCTCCTTCTCCCCTTCCCCTCCCCTCCTCTCCTCTCCTTCTGGTGGCATCTGTAAAGCATTTTGCTTTCTAATTGTGGATCACACAGGGCTTTCATGGCTCATGTTACTGTCTTTCAACTTCCAGCCCCTCTTTCCACCCCCACTCTTAAGTGAAAAATAAAACAAAGGGAAAAAGGGAAGCCAGTTGGAATTTATTTCCCTCTCTCTGTAGCAGATGTTAAATTTAAACTTTTTAAATGAGGGAATATTAAAAGAGCTTCTCTTTATCACAGAGCAATAACTCCTGCATCTGAAGTACCAGCCTCAGGGGGGGAACCTCCTGATTTTTTTACTCCGGGTGTGGACGGAGGACTGTGGAACGGGGACTGTGGGATGGGGGACTGTGGGATGGAGGACTGTGGGACAAGGGACTGGGGATGGGGACTGGGGGTCAGGGGACTGTGAGACAAGGGACTATGGGATGGGGGACTGGGGGACAAGGGACTGGGGGATGGGGAGCTGTGGGATGGGGGACTGGGGGACAGGGGACTGTGGGATGGGGGACTGGGGGACAGGGGACTGTGGGATGGGGAACTGGGGGACAGGGGACTGTGGGACGCGGCTGGCTCAGCCTTTTCTCCATCTCGGGCGTCGGGCAACACTGGACCTCTCGGGGTCTCGGCTTACTCACCTGAGGGGGTTCAGAGAAAGAAGCCTTGAAGTTGTTCCATCTCCTAAAGAGTCAGTGAACTGCCTCAAAAATTCAAATGTGGAACCACTGACCATTTTTATGCGAAAAGCCACTTCCCTTTTTTTTTCCAGTTCTTTTTCTCAATAATCAGGGATTAGCTCATTCACCTGGTTTTACGAGGGGTTTATTGCCAATCTCAGTCAGTTGGGTGAAAGCTGTTAAAGTAGATGATTGAGAAGCTGCCCCTTTAATTCGGATGTGGCTTTAATCCGCTTAGAGAGCTGTCAATGCATCTGCTTCTCTGCATTCTCTCCCCTGGCCCACCTTTCTCCCTCCCTCCCCCTTCCCTCCCTCCTCCCTCTCTCCCCCTCCCCTCCTTCCTCCCTGCCTCCCATGTACACCCACACATTTATGATCTAATTATTAACTAATTCAGTTTTCCAAACTGAGGTCAAGAATCCTTAGACTCGCCCCCTGCCCAGCAGCTCCTCCGATTCACAAATGCTCCCCCCCCCCCCCCCCCCCCCCCCCCCCCCCCCCCCGTCTCCAGTCACACTCTGACGAATGGCATTGCCCCACCCCCTCAGGCTACCGATCCTTGTGGCCGGAACTTGAGTTCCAAGCAGGTGCCTTTCTGGACAACCCAGCTAGACCCTTCCTGCAACCAACAGTGAAGGCTCTGGGAGAGCAAGTGACGGGTTAAAAGAATTTCTTTGCGCTTTCTCCTTAAAGACTAGCAAGAGCCCTGTGCACTGTACCCCCACCCCCCTCCTTAGAGGACAGAGAAAAATCGAGATCCAAGGTCACACCTCCTCTGTTGAACTCCAGAAAATGCCTGGGGCCAATCTATTGAAGACTTCTTTACATTTTACAGCGTCCTGAGCCTCTGACCCTCCCCAGTCCTGTCATATTTCAACAAGTGACAGGCGGCTTCGCTGTGGAGCCGTCTAACGAAGGGAAACGTGTGCCGGGAGAAACCCAGGCGGCCCAGGCACCTACGCTTGGTTCTGGTTCTCCTCGTCAGCCCCCCGACATCGAGCACACTTTTCTCTCCTTCCCTGTGGGGCGGCTCGAAGCTTTAAGGAGCCACCTGGTTTTCATTTCCGGGCCTCCCCTGGCCCCCAGACCCCCCACAGGCCTCTCCACTGTGTGCAGACACTCTGGGTCCCGGGCCCAGGAGGCATAGGAGCCAGCGCTGCCTGCAGGAGCTCACAGAGCGGCCGCCCGGCGCCCGGGCCGCACTCCCTTTCGCTTTGCTCGCCCTGCGCAGCCCACAGAGCTGCCAACGGGGACTTTGGAGGCCCCCCCCCCCAGGGCACCTCTCTTCACCGGCTGCGCGGCGGACCCCGGACCCAAACTCAGGTCTCCGACCCCAAGTCCAGTTTATTTTCTCTCCACAGCTAGAACCGGTGCCAGGCGCGCTCTCTCTCGCTCTCTCGCTCTTTCTCTCTCTCTTAATATGTCTCTTAATAAGTCTTTATTGATTTTAGAGAGAGAGAGAAGAAGAGATGGAAACATCAATGAGAGAGCAACATTAGCATGGATCGGCTGCCTCCTGCACGCCCCCCACCAGGATCAAGCCCACAACCTGGCACGTGGCCTGTCCGGGAACGGGACTGGTGACCCCTTGGTGCATGGTCCACACTCCACCACTGAGCCCCACCGGCCGGGCAAGGCTGTCTTGTGAGATTGGAGACAGGCTTGGATCCGGGCCTGGCTGGGGGTGCCGGTCCGGAGAAGGCTGTCTGGGGAGATGCACTGTGACGGGTGCTGAGAGCCAGGCCGTGGGGCCAGGCAGCCCTGTCAGTCTGGGCCCTGCCCCCCGGCAGCCTGTGCTATGGCATTATCACGGGGTCGCTCTCCCACGGTGCTTCGCCGCGTCACGCCGGCGCAAATGTCTGCAAGGCGTCCCGTGCAGCCGTCCTGGGAATTACTTGACCGCATTGTGACTCAGTAGTTCCATCTGAGAAATGGGCGTAATGGCACCTACTTCCAAGGCTGTTGTGGCCTCTGAATAAAACCAAGTCTGCAAAGAGCATAGAAAGCCTGGCCAAGGCCCCAAACGGCTGTCCCTTTTGAAGCATATCCCCCTCATCCCCATCGCCTTGGCTCTGTCTCCACCCACTTCTCCCGTGGAAACGTTTGCCTCGAATGAAAATCTTCCCCTCAAGTCCTCCCCATTATCTGCCACTCACATGGCCAAGCCCCCCGTAACCCGCACTATGGCAGTCTGCCATTAGCAGTGCAGGTGACCAGCAGGCCCAGGGCACCCCTTCTCTGAGCCTCATCTGACTCATCTGCTAGGAAAGGTTTCCTGTCCGTCTGTCCCTTAGGACCGTGGTCGGCCAACTGCGGCTCTGTTAACGAACGAGTTTGCCGACCACGGCCTTAGGAGACGTTCGATCTCTTCCCACAGGTGAATCATAGGAAGCGGCCATATGCAAATGAGTAAAAAAAGGTGAAGTCGATGTAAGAGGCCCAAGTTATTATTAAAAGAAATGGCCAGGCTCTGATGAATGGCCAAGAGCCCATGGCATTTTTTGTTGTTGTTGTTTTTAAATCCTCACCTGAGGATATGTTTCCACTGATTTTTAGAGAGAGTGGAAGGAGGGAGGAGGGGGGAGAGAGAGAGACATGGATGTGAGATACATGGATTGGTTGCCTCCCACATGCACCCTGATTGGGACTGGGGATCAAGCCTGCAACCGAGGTACATGCCCTTGACTGGAATCGAACCCACAACCCTTCGGTCCGAGGGCTGACACTCTAACCACTGAGAAAAACCGGCCAGGGCAAGAACCCACTTTTAAATCTGCCTCTGACAAGCGCAAACCAAATCTAGCCGACAGGGATGGGGAAGAGACCTACACTCCGACACGATAAAAACACGGAAAGCCGCGGGTCCCGAAGGCACTGCAGCCACGCTGGCGCCGACCACCCTAGGACTCCGAGGTGAAGAGGGAGAAGGACGTCCGAGAGCCTCAGGAGTCGCTGCTGACTCCCTTGTACTCCGGGTTTCCCGCTGACCTTGAGCTGAAGCGGGACCCAGCCCACCCGCACGCCTCTAACTTATGCAAACCCAGGGGCAACCACCTGGAATCTTCTCTATGTTCTTGCCCTGCTCTTCTTCGTACAATTTCAAACGAAGAACAGGAACAGAGTCCTGAAGTCAGACGTGGTGTCGCATATGCCTGGGGTGACCATGTTTCTGCCCTAATGTCTCACCCCGGTGTGTTTACACGTAGACGCGACATACACCCCGGAAATTCCCCTGGAGAACCTCCATGTGATCAGGCCAGAGACGTCCGTTCAATTCCCAACACACAGGCGGCACCTGCCTGCCACACGCCAGGCCCTGCCCTGGGCACTGGCCCGAGAGAGATATGTGGGGCCTGAGACTGGCCCCCAAGACTCACCATGATGGGTGGGGACGGGACAGGGCAGGCTCTGGCTATTTGCTTTAGTTTCCACCTCAGTTGCTTTCTTTGCTGTTGATGTTTCCTTATTTACTTTGTCTTTTCTCCCCGCAAGGTGGGGGAGCGGAAGATGCGTAGATCCAGCATCTGGTAGGAATTTGTAACTCTTGACACTCCCTACACCAGCGGGGGCATCTAATGATCTAGCATTATTTTACAAGTTGCTGGCAACAACAAAAAAGTACCCACCTCTTTTAAGACTCAGTAATTGTGAAATAACAGAAATAGCCTCTGCCCTCAGATCCTGGCTCAGAGCTCTGAATCCCTTGGGATGTTCTGGCTGATAGGAGCGTCTTCTATTCTGATGAGGCAAGGCTGGGTGTGGCTCCGGGAGCGGGGCGGGGGGGTGTTTGGGGGGGCTGGTTCAGAAAGCAGCTTGGGACTTTAGCCCCATCCGCTATCCTCCAGGAAGAGACAGGAACTGGAAATAATGGAGTTAATGATCGATCACACCGTGTGATGAAGCCTCCACAAAAGTCCCAGATGCATGGGCTCGGAGCTCCCCAGGTGGTGACGGGGGCAGGGGGCTGGGCCCGGGGGGGGGGGGGGTGCTGAGTGGTGCGCCACATCCTGCCTGCATACTTCGCCTCTGCTCCTCTTCCATGTGGCTGTTCATCTATGTCCTTCATCGCGTCCTTCAATAATAAACTGGTAAGAGTGTGTCCCTGAGTTCTGTGAGCTAGTCTAGCAAACTGTCAACCCCAACGAGGGAGTTGCGGGAGTCTCAATTTATAGCCAGTTGGTCAGAAGCACAGATGACAACATGAGACTTGAATTATCTGCAGCTGGTGTCACAGAGAACTGCTTGGCGGGGGAACAGCCCACACATTTGGTGACCAGAAGTGTCACCAGTGAAGAAGAGTAAAAGAGAAACACAGCAGAGGGAAAGGGAGTTTTTCCTCCTCAGGAATGAAGTGAGGAAGAGGACTATTTGCATTTAAAAATATTGTTGTGGTGCCTTCTAAGAATATTACATTAATAAAAGCCAAAAAACAAAAAATAAAAGAGAGAGAAAAAATAATAAATAATAATAAAAATTTTTAAATAAAAAATAAAATAAAAGCCGGCCTTTACCTTACAGCCTTTAGTCCACGGTGAGTTTGCCAGACCTCAAGGGCTGGTTTCTGTGGAAAAGTCAGTCTGGATCCAAAGACTGGCCAGCCACCAGCTCCGGCCCGGCCGCTGTTTTCATGGGCTCTGCTGCCCCCTGTCAGAAGCTAAGCCTGTTACAGAAATAGGATTTTTTTTTTAACGAAGCAGTGGTTTGTATGATTTCCTCAATCACAGGATGAAATAGGATATCCTTACACCTTGTGAAAAAGAGCAAAGAATTACTGGCTTTAAAATGTGCCTGCTTGCTTTGCTGCCTGGAGGTTCCTGCACCACAGTCGTCCGAGTCGCAGCGGTGATAATCTGTCTGAAATAATTCAGGGCGGCGACCCCTCCCCGAGTCCCTCCAGCTGAGCGGCAGGCGGATGCTGGGCCCTGGACCACCGCCTTCCACAGCCCTCTGGGCCAATGGCGACTTCACCTGGAGCAAGGGGGCATGTGGGGCAGGTGCTGGGCAGCACACCAATGCAGCACCTTAGCCAGGAGGTTCCAAGTGACGTAAAAGGAGCTCATTCTTTCTTTTCTTTTTTTAATATGTTTTTATTGATCTCAGAGAGGAAGGGAGAGGGAGAGAGAAACATCAATGATGAGAGAGAATCACTGATCGGCTGCCTCCTGCACACCCCCAACTGGGGATGGAGCCCACAACCCAGGCATGTGCCCTTGACCGGAATCGAACCTGGGACCCCTCAGTCCGCAGGCCGATGCTCTATCCACTGAGCCAAATCAGCTAGGGCAGGAGCTCATTCTTGAAGAAAGAGCAGGAGCCAGCCAAGTGAAGAAGGAAGCAAAAGGCTTTTTTATTTTTTTAACCAATCTTCATTCCCTCTAATTTCAGCAGTGACAACAGAGGGCATCTCCCTCATAATAATAAAAATAACAAGCTATATCAATAGCAACAGCTATTACATTTACTGGGCACTATGCCTGGACCTTTTACGTTATAAGCATTATCTCAGCTCATCTTTGCAAGGACCACCACTTACGAAAGGAGATACAATTGTTATCCAAATTCTGTAAGTGGGGAAACAAGCATAGAGAGGTCAGGTAACTTGCTCAAGGTCACAAAGCCTCTAAGTGGCACATCCAGGTTATAATCCAGAACTTGAACTTACAACCAACCTGGTTTTGACAAACTCCAGAGCCAACTGGTAAGCCCACACTATATTGACCCCTGTTCTCTCCCCTCGGCACAGGAAAAGCAGGGAGAGGATTCTCAACAGGCGTCTGGCTCCAGCTTCCATCCATAGCACACTGGCCTCAGAAGAGTGCCTCCCTCTCTTAGTCCAAGGCTCTACAACCAATGTCAGGTAAGTAGAAGGAGAAGCAATATGGATATATGCCTACGAGGTTTATGAACCGCATTGACCTAACCAGCCTGTTCAGTTCAGGCTGCTAGAACAGAATACCAGACTGGGTGGCCTCAACAACAAAATTATTCCTCAGTCTGGAGGCTGGGAAGTCCAAGATCAAGGTGCCAGCAAGGTCCATTGTCTGGTGAGGGCCTGCTGCTTCCTGGTTTACAGATGACCATCTTCTCATTGTATCCTGACAAGGCAGAGAGCAGAAAGAGACGACCAGCTCTCACATCTCTTCTTCAGAAGGGCACTAATCCCATTCGTAAGGGCTCCACCCTCATGACCTCATGACCTCCCAAAAGCCTCATCTCCTCATAGCCATCACATAAGGGATTGGTTTCAACATATGAATTTTAGAGGACACAAACATTCAGTCTATTCCATAGCCTTATTGGAAAAATCAATTGATTTTCTGAAATATACTTCATCCTTCTCTTGTTCCTTCATTCTTCATCCTCCCTTTTGGTCTCACCCAGGTTTCAGCGAAGTACCATCCTAGCAGTACTGACCACCTCTTGGCTATCTGTATCTATGCTTAAATAGGTACCTCCATGTGAAGGTATGTTATTATTGATTTGAGTAAAAGAGGGAAGGGAGAAGGGAGGGAGGGAGGGAGGGAGGGAGGGAGGGAGGAAAACATCAATTGTTTGCCTCCTATACATGCCTCGATTGGGGATCAAACCCATAACCTTTTTGGTGTAGAGGACGACACTCCACCAGAGCCACCCAGCTGGAGTGGTACTCCTGTACCTTTTATTATTATTTTCAATATGTTTTTATTGATTTTAGAGAGAAAGGGAGAGGGAAGAAACATCAATATGAGAAACATTAATCGGTTGCCACCAGATGTGCCTCAACTGGGGATCGAACCTGCAGCCTAGGTATGTGCCCTGACTGGAAATTGAACTGTGACCTTCCTGTGCGTGGGACAACACTCAACCAGGCACACCAGCCAGGGCTCCATGCCTTTTATGACTGTGTCACTGCCACACTGCAATGGATGGAGTTGCACCCTAGACTATCACTTCTCAAACTTCCATGTACTTACGAACCTGAGCATTTACTGAAAGGCAGATCCTTCTTCGGTAGGCCTGGAATGCTACCCAAGAGTTTATTTCTAAAAAGCACCAAGGACTTCGCCGCTGCCGATGGCCAGACCACCTTTGAGTAGCAATGACCTAGACAGACACTGGCACGTGAGCAGTTCTTCCTTGATCATGCTGTGCTAAGAGATTATCTTCCCAAATGGGCAAAGTATATTCTGCGCTTTGTGACAAAACTGTGCAAAGCATCCAGTCGCACAGTACACATTATACACATTACATCCTATAGACACCAGCTGTCACACTCTACCAGATTTTCACTGTTTGAATTTTCTGAACATGTCTGATTCATTTAGGTCTACTTGTTTCTAAAGTAGCAGTAAAACTCTATTTTTATATTCTTTGACATATTCATAGGCAAAATTTTCATGCCTAAATTCCACATTATCTTCTTTACGGACTTGGGAAAAGTATTTCTCTGTAAAAAAAAAAAAAAAAAAAAAGATCCCTTCATATGCGTCCTGACTCCCACACCTCTACCTCATCAAAAACTCACTCAAGCTACTATCTACTTTTGCTCATCAGCCTCCTTCTGTCAAATCCCAAATTCCTAGTCTACAGTAATAGTGATAAATTTTTTATGAAATTACACTATTTAAAAACAGCAAATTTAGCCAAATTGGAGGGGGAGTTAGACATAGAAATAATTAACAACTTAACCTATTTATATATTCCTAGCACAAATTTCAGGGTAACATTTCAGACCAAATTGCAAAGCCTCACTCACTAACATGTTAAAAATCTCCTAAAAAATTGTAATACTAGGCCAGTGGTCAGCAAACTCTGGCTCGCAAGCCACATGCGGCTCGAGAGCCACAGTTTGCCGCTCTGTTGACTAATGAGTTTGCCGACCACTGTACTAGGCCATTAAAAAGTCTATTTGTCCATATGACATAAAAACATGTCCTTTATAATCTTTTTAGATTGTAAAATAACTACTAAAAATAAAATTTTAGCCCTAGCTGGTTTGGCTCAGTGGATAGAGCGTTGGCCTGCAGATTGAAGGGTCCCGGGTTCAATTCCAATCAAGGGCACATGCCTGGGTTGCGGGATCGATCCCCAGTAGGGAGCATGCAGGAGGCAGCCGGTCAATGATTGTCTCTCATCATTTATGTTTCTATCTTCCCCTTCCTCTCTCAAATCAATAAATTTAAAAATAATTTTTAAAACTTACTTTTTCCAGCATGAACACTAGAAATGTCGCTGGCCTATGCTGGAAGGTAATTCCAGCACGTCATAAATGCAAGAAGTTTCATCAAAAGGCTGATGGAACCTTGAGGCTTGCCTGCTGGAAATGGCTGAGGGCATTTCCCCACACCTAAAGATCTGCATAGATGACTGCTTGCTGCCAGACAGCTGAGAGCATTTCAATCTGCATGTTATTGCCTCCTGCTGGCCAAACACCTGAACAGCCATAGGCAGTTCCCCCAATCTGACAATGGATTCTGTATACTAAACCTTGGCCTTTGATCTGTATATCTACTTTGCCTTAGGACAATTTGTGTTAATAAAAAGCAAGGGGTCCAGCCGAAGCCGGTTTGGCTCAGTGGATAGAGCGTCGGCCTGCGGACTCAAGGGTCCCAGGTTCGATTCTGGTCAGGGGCATGTACCTTGGTTGCGGGCACATCCCCAGTAGGGGGTGTGCAGGAGGCAACTGATCGATGTTTCTCTCTCATCGATGTTTCTAACTCTCTATCCCTCTCTCTTCCTCTCTGTAAAAAATCAATAAAATATATAAAAAAATAAAATAAAATAAAAAAGCAAGGGGTCCAGAGAGACAGGAGGACTTGGTTTCTTTAGCTAAGTCTTCTCTGGCTCCCCAAAATGCCTTCCAAAATTATGTTTCGTCTCTAGACTCTTTTAAGAATTTACAGCAGCCCCTTCTCCAGATTCCTGAGCCCTTTCTAGATGCTGGAATAAGACCCCCGTCAGGCCTACACTTGTTACTTACTCCCTCCTGCCTGTAAATCCCCTTGACTGCCCTGCTAATCATTCCATTTTGTAGCTTCCTAACCACACTCTTTTAAGGAGAAAGGGTCTCTACCCTGCCTGTCCTCCTCCTCCAGCCATACCACACCCCCTCCCAGAGGAGAACCCAGCCACCCGCTGCTGCTGCCGCCCCCACACTGGCTTCTGCAGAGGACCAACAGCGATGAACACATTTTCAGCTTGCTTTCCCTGGGACTGATGCAGAGCTTTACCCGAGGTGTGTCTTAAGTATTTGTGAAATAGTACTTCTAGTTACTTCCTAGGCAACGGCCGACTAAATGATATGCTCTCATTTTACCCATCCTATGAGTCCTGCTTAAACAATCATCTCAATTAAGGCTGTTAAGAGATTTTGCCCTCCAGACAGTATCTGGAGCCATGTTTGGTAGTCACAGCTGGTGTGGTGATGCTACTGGCATCTAGTATGTAAAGATCAGTGATGCTGCTCAACACCCTGCAATGCCCAAGATAGCACCCCCCAACGAGGATTTATCTGGCCCAAATGACGATAATGCCAAGGTTGAAAAGCCCTGTGATAATTGTAGTTTCTGTTCCTTTTAACCTTTGGGGATTTAAAAGGCATTAGAAACCTACATGACGGCAATTTTTTCAGTTTCTTATTTGGTTTTTCAACATTAAGTTCCCTTGTTTGGAAAAACAACCCAGAAGTATTATTATTAAAATGGCACAACCACAACAGAGTGTAGTACGACAGTAACAGAGTCAACTACAATAAAAAACTGATCTAAAGACTTTAGATATAAGTTTATTCATTTGGTGGTACGTGATGCTCACATGGCACCATACAACAAATTTTAAAAATACAATATGAAAAAAATTGAACAGCCAAAGAGACCAATTCCATTAGAGGGCCTACAGAAAAGCCAACAAAAGCCCACAGAAAGACCCACCCACGGTTCCCTTAAGAACATTAATTTCTTCCTGTTTAAGTTTGGCTTTAAGAAACACCAAAAGAAAGTGCAAAAGGAAGTTTCTGAAAGATAGTTAAACTTCACATAGCGTCTTTCACGTATCACAAAATGCTTTCGTTATTCAACAAGCATATAAAATAATGCAAATATCTGTGAGCCTCTATTTGGTCCCAACTATGAAGGTCGTAGCCTTCAGTATTTCCTTCATCTCTGTCCTCAAACTATTTGCATCAGTAATAAGTCACTTAAGGTGGCTAGTAGTCTCTCTTGCTCCACAGTGCCTCTGTCTGCAAAGCATTGATGTTTTCCATAAAAACATGGGCCCAAGCAAACTGAAGTTATAGAAGTACTTGACGTGAAAATATAACTAAATTCCCCCAAGACTGATTTAAAATCAAAGTTTGGCTTGGAAATCTAATTGTGTTCATTTTCATGATTACTAATTCCTGAAGGCCATCTGTCAGAAACTACAGAGAACAGCAAGATTTCAAGTTGCAAAAACTTCTTAGAAAAATGATTTTGGAAATTGTGGTTTAGTACATACTGTCCTGTTGTCACAAAGTTATTTTCTACAAGGAACATAAGAAGTTACAAATTCTTCCTGGAGAGTCAACTAACGCTCAATGTTGATTTTGTAAGTCAGCCAATTACAAACTGTTTCTCATGGAAGCCTTCAAAGCAGGGGTCCTGGGCGTTAGCAGGTCAAGGAACAAACCTCCTAGTCCCGGTGTGATTCTACTTACAGTGGCAGTCTCCTACGCATGTGCTGCTGCAGAACCTTAGTTCCCCTTAAGAGTTCACAGAAGGGCTATCATAGGGAGACAAAACAGAACAGCCATGGGTAGAAAAGGACTAAAGCCAGCAAATTAGGAAAAGCTAAAAATATACTTAAAATACTTGCCAAAAAAACACTAATTATTGCCTAAATGCTTGGTTCCTCTAGACCTTCATGGCATTTCAGTTTAAGCTTGACCTCTATACATCAATGTATCTAAATTACTAAATGCAAAACTAAGCAGACAGACATTTCAGCTGCTGCAATTGTGTATCACAGCATGGAATACGTAACATGTACCTAGATGTCTCTCCCCTTCCCCCATTATACTGCATCAAGGGCCAGGGGCAGGTCAAAGGCACCTTTGCATCCCCTACAAGAAGCACAGTGGCTGGCACACAGTAGGTGCTCAGCAGGTATTAACTGAACACACTGTTGGGCAGTGGCTTATGCCATGGAAAAGAGCCCGAAGACTGGCTTATTCCAGCAGCATTCCTTAGGGAGCCTCACCCGGAATCGGTAGAAGGCAGTTTTAAAAGACACCGTCTCCACTTCCTACACAGACTCCTCAACAGCTGGACGTGACTTGAATCACTTTCCTTAAACGTGTTCATAAAGCATTTTGAGAATTCAAGAGATGAAAGGCGCTATGTAAGTGCAAAATAATAATATTCAAGACAGTTCAGCAAAGGTGATATATTTTCTATGGTGATGGAACAGTTGTGCTAATTTGAGATGAACACCCCAATAGCTACTCTTCTCATTGTCATTATCAAAAGAACAATAACATTTGACAGAGACACCATATCACTTTATATAGTTTATATTCTGCTACTTTCTATAAACCAGGTGACAGAAAATGAAATTAAGCCATTTATGCTACACAAACCAATACTTTATCAAAGTTCCCGCATTTTACAAGTCATGTTCAAAAAACACACACAAGTTAGCATTTTGTACACAAATGTTTTATTTCTTAATTAAACATTCCCTTTAAACACAAGGAATGAATTCTAAATCTTCATAAAGATGAATTAAAAATGAAATCCCTCCAGAATAGTGTGTGTAGTCCCTGTGTTCTTGGTCACTACTGGCATTTACTGTTTAACATCAACAACAAAGACAGGTTATTTAAAAATCATGCTACTGGATGTCTAGCTCTTCCTCTATGACCAGTTTTATGCTCATCTGCAATGTTTACAAGTGTACATCACCAAGTCAAAGCAAGTATAAGGTGTGAAATAGCTGTGCATTAAACACAAAATAAACAACAAAATTATAAGATGTAGTCAAGTTCATAACGAACATAGGTATTCTTATCGTCATTGTAGATCCTTGGGTAATGCGCTATGAGAGCATCCTGTGAGCCAATGTAGATGGAGTTGTAAATTTTCCAATACACGTCTCTGACCTTCCGAGCTGGGTGAAACAAACCCTAGAATAATTAAAAGATTCATTATTTCAATTTTCAAAGAACATACACAACCTTAACACAACAAACCATAAATACATGATTCCAAACATTTCCCTTTAAGACAGAACTGCACAAAACTGCAGTGAGCAAAAACAAAAATCTAATTCCCCCTCCCCCACAACTGTTGTCCCATTTGGCACAATGTACCCTATCAAAAATTAGGAACAGAGACCTAATTCAAATAAATTACTTTTCTCATTGAGTAATCTTTTCAAAATCTTTAACCTACCTGTAAACAATACTGCAACATTCTACATGGTCCAATAGCAACTCTCAAGCCCTCCAGGGCTCCCATAACTGCCTGAATCACATGAGGAGATGTCTCAAACACATTGGGCCATACATAGTTCAACAAGTGATTCAGCGAATCTTCACAACCAAATCCATAAACCCCCAGAGACATGTGTTGCACCACCGCACTAGCCGTCTGTCTGTGTACAAGGTCTCTGCAAGGGAAAAAAGCTCTTTGTTAGATACAGTCTTTGTTTTACTGTAAGTATTCACCAGCCCATTAGAAACTAACTGAAGTTCAGTGCATGGAGGAGAGTCCTCTTCACACCTGACATCTGATATGGAAAGCTTTTACAGTGAATTTTAATGGTTCTACTTGAGAACTTCTAATAAATCAAATCTCACCAAAGCTAAAAATCAAAAATAAGCATTATTTTCTAACAGACCTTTGAAAAGAGTAAGACTGTGAGAGCCTTGTGCAGCGTACATTTTAGTGGGCTACTGAATGAATAACAGTAATATCTCATCTTAAACTCTATAAATGGAAAATCTTTAAAAGTAATTCAATACTGGGATAAAGTAGGTAACAGAATTAAAATCAAATCCCTGACCTCATATGTTTTAAGTTTCATTCAAGAACGCAATTTGGTGCCCTAGCTGTTTGGCCCAGTGAATAAAGTGTGGGCCTGCAGACTGAAGGGTCCCTGGTTCGATTCCAGTCAAGGGCACATATCTCAGTTGCAGATTCCTCCCCAGACTGGGCCCTGGTCAGGGTGCGTGCAGGAGGCAACCAATTGATGTTTCTCTCACATCGATATTTCGGTCTTTCCCTCTCTCTCAAAATCAATGGAAAAAATATCTTCAGGTAAAGATTTAAAATCCTATATAAAAGCCTAATATGCAAATCTACCGAACAGCAGAATGACTGGGACATAAAAACGAGTTCATGCTCTTTGCCCTCAAAGGTAGTAAGAGTATCTTAAAGATAGGAAAAAAAATAAAAAATACTTGAACTTTACTAGTATCCTTATTTCTTTTATCTATAATAATAAAAGCGTAATATGCTAATTAGACCGGACGTCCTTCTGGACAACCTTCCAGACGAAGCTAGGGCTGTGAGGGCTGAGGCAAGCCTCTGTGGCTGGAACCGACTGGCAGGCTGTGGCAGGTGAGTGGGGCCTCCCTCTGGGAGGGAAGCCCGGGTCCGGGTGCCAGAGGAAGCTTGTGACGGCAGCCTGGGAAAGGAAGGCCTACTCTTGCACAAATTTTGTGCAATCGGGCCTCTAGTCTACTATAATAATCTTACTAATAAAAGCCTAGGCCCTAACCGGTTTGGCTCAGTGGATAGAGCGTCGGCCTGCGGACTGAGAGGTCCCAGGTTCGATTCCAGTCAAGGGCATGTACCTTGGTTGCAGGCACATCCCCAGTAGGGGGAATGCAGGAGGCAGCTGATTGATGTTTCTAACTCTCTATCCCTCTCACTTACTCTCTGTAAAAAAATCAATAAAAAAAATATATATTTTTAAAAAGCCTAGGTGGGCCCTAACTGGTTTGGCTCAGTGGATGGAGCGACGGCCTGCGGACACAAAGGTCCCAGGTTTGATTCTGGTCAAGGGCATGTACATTGGTTATGGGCACACACCCAGTAGGGAGTGTGCAGGAGGCAGCTGATCGATGGTTCTCTCTCATCTAACGCTCTATCCCTCTCCCTTCCTCTCTGTAAAAAATCAAAAAAATAAAAATAAAAAAAGCCTAGGTGGTCCTCATGCCATGATACCCTCACACCATCACAAGATGGCTGCACACACAGCGGAGGCGGGGACTGGCAGCCACTCCACACAGCCTCCGCCAGGGTTCCCGTTCCAGGGTTCCCGGCTGCGGCCTACCTCTTTGGGGCAATCCATCGAGGAGCTCCGGATGGGTCAGCAGGGCCTACCTCTGGGCGATCGATTGCGGGGCTCCCACACTGTGAGAGGGCACAAGCCAGGCTGGAGACCCCCCTCCCCCAGTGTATGAATTTCATGCACCGGGCCTTTAGTGTTTAATATAGTAAGCTTCATACATAGCAAGGCAGTATTCCTCATTAATAGATTTCCCAACTAAAATATTTTTCCTCTTCACTTAATTTTCTACACCCTTATCACCCTTCCACATGGTTTTTAACCTCAGTCACACATCAGTGACTGCACTCTGATGCACAGACACTTCTCACTGAAGAATATGGAGTATGATTTACTCCTACTTTACTAGCTCCAGCTGGGCAGGCTTATAAAGAACATGATTCTTATTCCGTCCCCAGGCCTTACAAGTTACTTGTGGTAACTTATTGAGCCTGTTAAGTCTCCCTTTTGTAAGATCATTAATGAGTAACTTGAATTTGTAAACAAGTAACTAAATGAAAGAGCTCTAATTTGAGTAACTTATTTTTCCTGAAAAATACTGGCAATGAAACAGTCCCTTACTACTTAGACCTTAAACTTCCCCTTACATGTCATTTTTGTGTTTAAAAACTATGTTAGTCCTAGATGGTTAAAGGTATCAGGAATCTACTGTCAAATACCTCAAGCAGTAGTGTATCAGTGGTCAGCATCTGAGTAATTTGGGGCATACAATGGGAACAGTGTGGCTCTGGCCAGCTATGTTCAGTAGTTCAAAAGCCTAACAGAAATCTTTGCTTCATCTGCAGTAACAAAAGCTAAAAAGATCAGGTCTCTGCCACAGAAATAAATCCATGCTCCTCCTTCTCTAATTATTATGACTAGTTAATTTTTAGAACGAAAGTTGATCAATTGCTGATTTTCAAAATGTATTTAGTCTAACATATGAAAGGGAAGGGGGCCCTTGTAGCATTTATATTATTTGAAGATAACAATAATCATATTTATAGTTTCATTCAGGGGAGCATTCCCCTTTAACTACATCATAACAAACAGGTCACATAATAATTATTTCCATAAATTCTAAAATAAAGCCAAGAATTATAACTATTTTCTTGCACTTCATTCAAGTCACTTACCTATCCATTAAAGCATCTTCAAGTAATGGTGTTACAGCATAAATGTAGTCCTTCCCCATTTCACCGATATATTCGAACAAGAAGGAGAGTGACTTTAACACTCCGTTTTGAACATTGAGTTCAGGAACTCTGTATTCATTCATTAAGGCAGGGAGCACTGTGAAGGGTGAACACGTTTCAGCGACAATAGCTATTGCTACAGTGGTACAAACTCTGTTCTGCCTTTCCTGAACTTTGAGGTTGTTTAAAAGTGTAGCCAACACATCATGAGGGCTGAAAAAAATAAATGTCAGCAAATGTTAGATCACAGGTAAAAACTTTTTTTTAGAGGGAGAAGAAAAATGCAAAGAAATGAAACTACTGGGAACTTAGTAATTTTATGATAAAATACAATACTTTAAAGTCACTGGCATTGTTTCTACTTAAGAACTTCATTTAAATTAAAATGTCCCGTTTTAAAGAAAAATTCAAATGTATTCACTTTCGAATGTAATTTTGAGTCTTTAGTAAATTTCTTAAAATATAAAAAAATATAACTAAATGTTCAGATTGATTGAGTGTTCAAACCATGGCCACTAGAGCAAGGCAACCTTACAGTAATACCCAAACTGAGGTCTCCTATGCCACAACACACACAAAATCTTTTCCTTTTCTATCTTCCCTCCCAAATACATTTACTATAAATATTCTCCTTCTTTAAGCATTATTTTACCACAAACTTAACACTTTAAGCGCCCAGCCTGTTTTATCTTCCGGATGAAAAGTATAATGTGTTAAAGGGACACAAGGGCTAAACATTAGCACAACAGGTATTCATTGTGAATTTCTTGACTACATTAACGCTAAATAAATATACTGATGCCAAAAGGGGGGTGGTGTAAGACTTCATCTAATTAATATGACTTTAGCTATTTTTTATTGCTTGAAAATATTTTGTTACTAACAAGCCACATGGTACATGTAGTACCTCATTTTTTTCCGACTGTAGTTTGGTTCTGACAAAAACGGAAGCAAATAACCTTAGATTTATTAATAAAATAGCTATAATTCAGTTGTCTGTGGATTAATTTTTTAAAAACACTAACATGAGCCCTGAATTATGCTGATTTTTAAATTAAGGGCCTTAATATTTCAAGCATTATCCAAAAAAGCACCAACAAAAATTTGAAATTATTTTGAGTTGTAGTTTCCCTCTCTGAAAATAACTGATTAAATGAAAATTCAAAAACCTCCCATCTGTTTTAACTCAATTGAAAATTTCAATAACTGAAGGTCAGTGGTTAAATGGGGTACTTTCACAACTGCATTACTCACATTATGCCTTAAAAGAAATTTCTGCAGAAATAGAAGCATTTTTTTCAACATCACAAGAGGTTTACTACAAAATACATACATACATACATGGATGCCCTGGCTGGTTTTGCTCAACGGTTAGAGCGTTGGCCCACAGACCGAAGGGTCGCGGGTTCGATTCCGGGCTGAGTCAGGGGTGTGCGGGAGGCAACCAATTGATGTGTCCCTCTCACATTGATGTTTCTCTTTCTCTATCTTCCCACTCCTCCTTCCCTTTAACTCTCTCTAAAAACAAATAGAAAAATACTCTTGGGTGAGGATTAAAAATATATACGTACATATATGGAAATAAATAGTACTCACCCGATGGCCTTTGCAATATAACCAAATGTGTTGACTGTGGCTCTACGAATAGCTTTTTTGTGAGCTTTTAAGAGCTCCAAAAGCTCAAAGCAAATCCTCATCCACTCCCTTGCTGACACATATTCAGCTCCCCTAAAAAAAAAGTTAAATTTTTGTGACAGTAAGCTTTAAAAGGTAAATTTACAAATCCAGTTCTCAAAACACTATTACCAACTCACCTTAAGCATTAAATAAAAAAATTATTACTCTTCAGAGGATAATTTAGTCTTAAAACTATATTGCTAACCCCCCAGTACCATCTAAATTGAAATTTCACTGAAAATATTAATACTGATAACCTAACCATATATACTTACATTAGCAATGTTATGCAAACTTGCAAAGTAAATAAAGTGTTTAAATTGAAACCCAATAACGCCTATACAAATGTTTAATCTCTTACCTGTCAGCAATACGCCCAACAAGATCAATACAATTCTCTTGTACTTTTTCATGCCTGTTCTTTAAGATGGGAGTGAGTCTAGGCAGCAGATCCTTAATGGGCGGAGTCATCTTATGCATACCTATTTAACAGAGCCAACACACTGTCAGTTAACCTTTGAACCGCAATCTCTGTTCTTTTACTTTTTACTTAGCAATACAATACAATACATGTGACCAGGCGTACATATAAACTTACAGCCGCCTAGGAAGAAAGAAAGGCCCAGATTCTGACCAGACTTAGAACTGTCATTAACTCGTTATTAACCATTTCTGATTATGCATAGAAATGAAATTAGTGAAGTGACTTAATGAATGATGGATATTCAACAACAAAATAAGTTTTATTTGGTTCTGAAATGTATTTTGTGCACTGACATTTAAATATGGGGACAGCTTATGTTCTGGCCATACACAATGTAAGCCAGAGGTAGACATGTAAATTACAGCAAAGTTTTCCAGAAAGGGCCCCCTTACCCTTTAACTGCAAAACAAACAGATCTCCAGTCTCCCTGCAATGCAGGGCATACGTGGATGGTATTTACACCTACGGAGAGAGAAAAAAGGAGGCAGCTGGCAGGGGCTCCTGCTCTAACCAAAATTGCTTGCTCTGATTCTCTCTCCATTGCCTTTCCCGTATTTCCCTTTCCCACAATATGGTTTACAACCCCCTGCAAACTAGAGCCCCGCAAGTGGCCAAGTGACTGATTTTTGGCCAAGTAGCTACCTTAAGTATAGAGGACAGGACTGAATTGAGGACTGCAGGTAAGTGCTATAGTTGAAAGATGTCCTATAAAAACCCCTTCCTAAAAGGAAACAGTGGCTGTCACAGCCAGCAACTTTAACTTGCTGCTAGGTTATGTATGCCCTACGGAAGTTACTTTTGCAATAGTCATATTCAATTACAATGAAGGATTAAACACAAAAGACCATTTATTTCATCATACTAAACTTAAAAAATACCCAAAAATAAATGTAATATACTTGTTTTTAGTTTGGGTTAGAAAACTGAATGGATAGTTTTAAAGAATTGGATATAAATAAAAATAAGATAAACAACTTGAACAATTCACTTTTCTCCCTGGTTATGTTCCTAACACTTGAAAGAAAGTAGAAAAACCTGCCATCAGCACTTATTAATTTAAGGTTGAATAGATATATACTTCATCCAAAAATTAAATTAAAACTTCAATGTTGTCCTCCTGCTCCCAAATATATTTCAGGCAAGACACTTTTTGAGCTGTGACTACTCCCACCTCTCCTGCAGGTCCTAAACTTGCCCGCTTTTCTTTTAAAGTAAAATATAAATGGGTTTGGGAGATAAGACTATTGTGACATCACCCCCTGACTTAACTATAATTTTGAAGTACTTTTAAAAAAGGTACCGGAAATCATTACTCAACCCCCAAGTATGATTCTATAATTTACTTAAAAAATAAATAAAAGTTAAAAACCAAAACAAGAAAATTCTTACATGATCAGCAAATTCCATACCTATTACATTTACAATGGCCTTCAGTGCTCCAAGAATGCTGCCCAATACTTCAGGGTACTCTTCACCCAAATACTCATACAAAACAACACCCAAGTGCCCCATCAATTTTTCCTGTAATAAAGAAAATAGTGTTAAAAGGTTACGATTCACATTAAAATATATGGTGAAGAAATAAGAATCTGACATGAAAGTTTACCTCTTGGCAAGTCTTCATAACAACAGCAGTTCGAGAGATCAAGTCAGCTGCCTGTTGCCTAACTTTTGCAGATTTGTTATTTAAACGCCACAAAACTGTACCACAGATCTGAGGCAAGTAAGGTTTCACCCGTTTGCCAAGAGCATTGACCACTGTGCCAAACCCATTCAACATTACCGAGTCCTAAAAAAAAAGGGGAACAAAAAAATAAACAAAATGAAATCTAAAAATTTGAGATAGAATGTTTCTACATAGCTAACTGAAAGAGAACATGAACATTTAAAAATTATTTCAAATTCAATTACTCTTTAGTTATGTGCTGGTAAATAACATGCTTTTTTATAGTATGAAAGTCAGTGGCAACTTGTCCTAATTAGTATCATTACCTCTGTAGTCTGTTCTTGAAAAGCATAAAGAATGCCATCAATCAGTTGTTCTTCAAGTTTGTGATCAATATCTGCTGCTCCCAAGTTGCCCATAATCTTCTCAATTGTTTCCATTACCATTTTTCTGTACTGTTCAGCTTCATCTTTCAGATCATCCACGATCCTAGATATAATTTCTGCTGCTCCTACTTTGTTAGCCAACTCCACAGTAGTATCAACTAACTAAAAGGGGGTGGGGAGGAGACATTGAATTTATTGTTCTTCAAACGAAATAGACAACATGAAAAGCAAAAATTCTAAAAATACTATTCAGCTAGTGAGCATGCTGAGAACAATCAACTTCTATTTCTAAAACTTTAAGAGAAAGATAACCAAAGTAATTTACACTTGAGTCTAAGTCAAGGCGATTTAAGGTAAGATTACATTAATGTTTCCCCAGCCAGACCAAGCATTTCGTTAACTAGACAAAGACATCAATTCATAGTTGGGTTATGTACAGTAGAATGCACAATCAATATGGAAGTTAACCTGACTAAAACCCATCTCCTTTCACAATCAAGCACATACAAACTACGAGGTAATCAGGGCAAAAAATAATATGTAACATGCATTCAAACTAAAACATTAAGTTAGTTGAAAGGATTTTAATTTTTTTTTTATAATCAAAGCTTACCTGTCGATAATTTCTTCTATCTAAAGCCATTCTGTGTTGCCAGAAGTGTTTAAAAAAGGGAGGAAGAATCTCTGTTTTAATGTAGTTTGCTTCTACACCATCTGTTCCACAGCACTGCTTTACCACCTATAAGGGTAAAAAACAGTAATTGTAAACACAGTCCTGGTTTAATATGTAAGTTTTTTAAAAATGCTTTAAAACTCTCTTTGAACCATAAAACACACCCAAGTTAGATGAACAAATCTGGAACAACAACAATTTGGGACAATTACCTTCAGCACAATTTTCTTCATTTCTTCATCAGGAGACTGGAATTCTCGAATAAGGATTAACATCACTTCTCTAGTATAGTAGTTGGCATATTCTGCATCCATGAGAGGAATAAGATACCCAATAGCCTTTAAGAAGGCAGCCAGACCCTATTTTAAAATAAACATGTATGTACTTAGTAAATTGTATTTAAGTTGCCTTAGCTTCAATGAGTAGGAAAAACAAATCTAATTGGTGGATCTACCTTTCCTCTGTGTTGGCGGATACCCTTCCATAGAGGCTTTAACACAGAATCAAAAGATTCGATACCGTAAGGAGTTGCTGCTTCAGCTAAGGCAGCAATGGCCAAAGCACTAATGGTCCGAACTTTCTGCTGCTCATCCACAAGACCTATGAAACCAAATACGTTTTAACTAAGCAACAATATTACTTAATTTCCACATAATCTAGCAACATAACCTAATGGCAGAATCTGTTCACATTAGATAAAATTAGGCAAAAGCCATAATAAACTGCAGCCTATTAGCAGATATTACAAATCCCATTATAAACTTTATGGTGTTGATGCAGTTAAAGCCCTTCTATTTATCACTCCAAATTAGGAATCCAAATTTAGAACACCTATCTTATAGACAAATTTATTTAACCACTTACCGTGTTCAATGATTTCAACTAAACTTCTAAGATGTGGTAAGATGGCACAGCCCATAAGAATAGCTATCTGCTGTACAATCTTAATACCAGTGTGTCTCGCTTGCCAGGACTTCTTGCTTTTGCACACAGCTTTTAAGAAGGGCAACAGTGAAGGAATGCCCAGGGCAGAAGCTACAACAGCAAAAGCTCTAGCTGTTGTGTTACGAACATATTCATCCATATTATCTATATCGGGTCTCATGGTAGAGATCATAGTAGCCAGACCAGCAGCCTAAAAGGTAAAAAAAAAAAAAAAAAAGGGGGGGGGGGGGGATAGTCATGAGTTGATAACATTAACCCTCAACCATTTCTTTGCAAATCAAATAATCCCATCAACAGATACAAAACTTTCTTCTCTAGGAATATAATGCAAATACCTTTGCCAAATTAGAAATAATCTCTCGGCCTTCCACTCTAGCATAGTAATCTTCATCAATCAGCAATGGTTCAATGACCACAAGGATCTGAAAAAGAGAAGGAGCTAAATTTCCACACCAATTACCGATGCCACCCTTGTAATAGAATTAAATACGTTTAGGAAAATTTATTAAAGCACGTCATTTATGTAATCTAAAAACACAAGTACATAAAACTCATTTTACTAGAAATTTTATTTTGTTTTTTAAAAAAACCATTCATCTGCACTTTTTAATTCTACTGGTTTCAGAGAGAGAGGAAGGGAGAAGGAGAGATAGAAACATCAATGATGAGAGAATCATTGATCGGCTGCATGTCCCCTACAGGGTGAGATAATCGTGACCTCTTGGTTCATGGGTCAATGCTCAAACACTGAGCACACGGGCAATTTAGAATTCTAATCCATAACTGCCACAAGCAAAAACAAATGGTTAACACTAAAAGCCATGCTATAGAAACAAATTTTCTCATCCTAATCTAATATCAATCAAGCAAATGAAAAAAATGAGTAGTAATATGAACCCATTTTAGTAAAGAGGGCAAAATGTTACGTCTATCTATACACATATTTTTATATGTGTGATGCATGCTTGTGAAAAGAAAAATGGGAAGACATGTAAATTGAACATTGATAACTCTGTCTTGCAAGCCAGTAAAATTCCCCTTTTTATTGTGAATGTATAGCATTAGCTATTGCTTTCTAAAGAAACATTAAATTGCACAAATACATGTAAGTTGGTAAAAAAATTCATTAATTCCTTTCATATTAAAAAAATCAAACCACTAGAAACACTACTTGAGAAAAACAAACCTTATGCACATATGGTCGAACTAAGTCATCAAGTTTGTATAATATTCTATCAATAACTTTGACAAGTAAATGACGTTCTTGATCCTCAAGTGTAGGAGACATCAGTAGAGGAAGAATCTGGTTAAACAAAGGACCAGCTCCAAATTCACGAGCTTTATCAGTAATCTGACGCAATGCAGCCTGGGGGAGAAAAAGAATAAAAGGTGTTTCTTTGTAATTAAACATTTTGAACAAACCAATTAATCCCTAATTGTCTGTAACTTAATCTTTACCGGCATTTTACAAAGAGTAGCTTAAGTTCATTCCCATCAAAATTACTCTGAAGTGTGAATTCCTATGACAGAAGTTCAATGTTTGAGTTAATAAAGGGTAACAGAACAATGGAGCCACTGGAGTTATAAAATTCCTTAATCTCCCTATAAAAGATTGCCCATCTTCAAGCCATATAGGATATTATTACAATTCCTCACATAATCCCACTAATTTCCTTGAGTCTTCAGCATGTTTTAAATGGCTTGAGGATAAAAAAGAGAATCTCATTTTTTCAATATCTCTATTAGCATAAAATTCCTTGATTAAAAAGCTAGGTCCTTCTTATTACATACCTTTATTTCACTAATACTATGCCCTTTGTAAAGCTGAAGAGGTTAATACATTTCTAAACATAAACTTATAATTAAGATGATGACTTAATGAATTGGCACTTACCTTTCTCATTGGAGGTGTACCATTCTTAATTTTTAAAAGCAGTTTCATTATTTTTCTCTCTTTTTGCTCTTCTGGACTAAGTGTTGATTCATCAACATCAACCTAATACAGTAAAAAGAAAATAATTTAAAGGTGGACTGAGACATTATGATTTGAAATCCCTAAAGGTATTATTTTATTTCTACTATTATCACTTACCAAAAGTTTATCAAAGTACTGAATATCATCAGGTTTTAAAAAGGGAAGATTTCCAGATGGTTGGTCGTTGACACTTTTCATAGTTCTATCTTCAGTTTGCATGTGGAAACCAGTCATGCCACCCAAAGGTGTTGGAGTGGCTGTGAGCTTTCGAGCTGGAGTTCGAATAGGAACATAACCAGCTGGAGGAGGAAGTACCTAAGATAGTTAAAAAGACAGTTTAAGATTTTCTTGACAAACTAAAGATGAATGTAATGAATAACAACAATTGCACTTAAAAAATATTTTACAGTTTATTAGCTAGGAAGCTTTTTGCTTGGAGATAGGAATTACTACTATCGACCCCATTTTTCTATCTTGATTATAAGTTTAAAATATATATGACAAATATTCATATTTCTCATCTGTTAACAAAACTTAACTATATAGGACTGTGGGAAATTTAGGAAAATGAAGCATATTATAAAATTCTGATCACTTTCAAACATTAACATATATAATCATGTCGGTTTTAATAATAAAATAAAAATCATCACACCAAAAATCAAGTCTTAAATATTTAACTCGCTTTACAGAAATCAATGCATGCAAACTAAAAACATTTACCAAAGCCTTGTAAAATACACACCATTTGAATAAGTCAAAGAAATTTCACTGAAGATTCACTAAAGATGATTTTTCCCCTCCTGTTTCTATAAAGGAAATCAATGACTGCAACTGACAACACAGGCAGTCAACACAGGTGCAGAATATGTCTACACCCACTTTATGTGGAGACTACAAAACGTTAAAAAGCAGAAATTCGTAACTTAAAACAAACCTAATAAGGGGAAAAATACACATAAACAGTTAAAAAGCAATGGACATTGGCAGAAAAGGCTCTGAAAAGGCCATGAATGCAGGTTCCAGCCCTGGTTATGACACCATCTACATGCCGGACTGCCTTCAGACTAGCAAAGGGTGATCCTTGAGCTCCAGGGACCCAGAACTTCAAGGTGCTACGGTAAAGAGAGAATATTCTGCGTTCACGGCAATCCATGAACTTGTGAAGTTAAATACACAAAATCTTGTGAGGCACCAAGTTAAATAACCCTAACCCAATGTGAGCTTAATCCTGGGGTCACTAATAAACTGAAGCAGCAAGCTACTCCATACCGCCCCCAAAGCAGCACTTCTCAAAGTATATGGTCTTAGAAGTCCATGAGATTTCTCACCTTCCAAAGGTAATAAAAAGTTCCATGTAATTTATTTTCACTCCTATTACTTTTTGGAACTGAAATATACTTGGAAACAGCTGAAAGAATGTAATGGTACTAATAAGTTTAGACAAGGCCAGTGCAAACTTGACTTGTCAATTTCTTGAAAGAATACTTAAAATAAAATTCCTATTTTATATCCTAAAAACCATCACATTCATATTCCATGTTATTTACCTTATATCCTTCTGGAAACATAGCATCTAATTCTTCATCAGAAAGTGGGCGATTTCTCTCGTCAATTTCTCTCTCCCAACGCCAAGCCTGAAGCTGTTCAGGAGTCATACTCATTATGTGACCTACCGGAAAAGCAAACTTCTTTAACAATCCACAGTACAAATATTTACCACTCCATGGGTCCTTGGGACACGAGACAGCGAAGAGTTTTTACCTGGAGTAGGGGTAGCCATGTTCATGGCTGGTGTGCCAATTGGTGTTTTCCCAGGGGTCAGAACAGGAGTGCTTCCACCCATCTGACTAGCCGGTGTTTCATCCCAACGTGACTTTCTTTTACTGGCTCCAGGAGTGGGTGTTTCACCAATTGAATCTCCACCTCGATCTGTTCGAGGCGTCTCAGCCCATCCACTTCCATGCCCAGGAGTATCTTAAAAAAAAAAAAAAGTGTTTATGTCTCAAGTTTTAACCACTGTCAAAAATTTACTTTTTATTCTCAAACAGCTAACATACTCAAACTGATCAATTTCAAAAGCAGGATATTCCTAAAATGCAGGCCCATTTTAGGTTTAAATGTTTCATATTTATCCTCCCCCTTCACTATTTTTTGTTCCTTTTCCACTGACTATAGAAACAATACCTAGCAAACATTAAGGAATGGGAAAACAAAGGATTTTTTTAACCACCCTTAATAGCACAACCAGAGACAGCCACTCTGTCTCGAGTCACTTTTCATTTCCCCATACAGCTGAGATATACAGCCAAGCTTGTTCTGTATAATTCTATACTGCTTCTTTCATCCATTACATGGCAAGTTCTCTCCCGTATCATTAAATATTCTGCAAATAAATTTTTTAAAAATATTTTTATTGATTTCAGAGAGGAAAAGAGAGGGAGAGAGTGCTAGAAACATCAATGATGAGAATCATTGATTGGCTGCCTCCTGCAGGCCCCCACCTGGGGACCAAGTCTGCAACCTGGGCAAGTGTCCTTGACCGGAATCGAACCCAGGACCCTTCAGTCCGCAGGCCAACGCTCTATCCATTGAGCCAAACCGGCCAGGGCTGTAAATAAATTTTAATACAGCAGATGTACTACAAAATCTTAACTTGCCACAGCTCTCATAAATAGCTTTAAATGGTTAATATAAAAAAATAAGATTTGGGCAAATTTATAAAGACAGAAAGTAGAATAGAGTTTAAGGAGACAAAAATGGGGAGTTATTACTTCATGGATATAGAATTTCTGTTTGGGATAATGAAAAAGTTCTAGAAATGAATACTGGTGATGGTTGCACAACACTGTGAATGTACTTAATGCCACTTAATTGTACACTTAAAATGGTAAGTTTCATGTTATATATACTTTACCACAAAAAAAAAAGGTTATGATCTACAAACTTTACTTCTTCCTAATGTTTTTCTTAAGTTTTAATATCCTCAAGAAAGGAAAAGAATTAGGCATGTGATCTGCTCAGTTCTTTTTTTAAGTATTTATTGTTGAAAGTGTTACGTATGTCCCTTTCTCCCTCCATTGACCCCTTCCAGCCCACCCTGCCACCTGCCCACTGCTCAGTCATTCGTCTAACCCTAAAGCAGCAGTTATCTTCGTGTCTAACCAGAATTGGAAAGAACAGATTTGGAGCTATAAATATACCACTCAAGTCAATATTTCACCCCAACAATGCCCAGACTCCAGGAGAAGTACCTCTTTCTGTCTTGGGGGTCTCATCCCATCTGTTTTTACGAGCACTGGAAGTTGCGCCTCCATGGCCTGGTGTCGCATGGCCTGGTGTATCACCTCGTCCAGGAGTAGCAGCTCCCGCTGGTGTGTGACTTGGTGTAGGATCCCATATTTTTGAGCCTGGGGTTGCTCCAGGAGTCTCACTTCCCTTTGCACGACCTGGTGTCTCATCCCATCTTAAGGAAGGGGTATGTCCAGGGGTCTGAACAGAGCAAAAACATTTTATTTCACACACCTACACACCCTCATAAAAGTAACTAAAAAATTCCTGTTAAATTTTAAATGTGATCTCACTTATACGTGGAATCTAATGAACACAATAAACAAACAAAATAGAAACAGACTCATAGATACTGAGAACAGAGTGATAGCTGTCAGGGGAGGGAAGTGGGGGGGCTGGATCAATGGTATGATGATTACCAGAGGGAAAGGGTGGCTAAGGAAGGTAAGAAGAGGGTAGAGAGGAGATAAATGATGATAATGAAAGACTTGATTTGGGGTGGTAAACACAATACAACATATAAGATGTTGTATTATAGAATTGTACACTTGAAACCTATATAACTTTATTAACCAATGTAACCCCAATACACACTAAAAAAAAATTTTAACAAATGCTTTAGTTCCATTCTCTATAATTTTTTAAGTTTATTTATTTTTATTTATTTTTTGTTAATCCTCACCAGAGGATATTTTTCCACTGATCTTTTATTTATGTATTTTATTATTTTTGTTAAGCCTCACCTGAGGACACTTTTCCATTGATTTTTAGGGAGAGTGGAAGACAGAAGGAAAGACAGAGAGAAACATCGATGTGAAACTCATCGATTGGCCGCCTCTGACCAGGGCCAGGGCCTGAGGAGCCTGCAACCAAGGTACAAGCCCACCGGGATCGAACCTGGGACACTTTGGGCCACAGGCCGACGCTCTATCCACTGAGCCAAACCGGCCAGGGACCCACCATCTTTTAGAGAGTGAAAGAGAGAGAAACATCGATGTGAGAGAAACACATCCATTGGTTGCCTCCTGCACGGGCCCAGAATAAGGCCCGGGGCCAGGGAGAATCCTGCAACCAAGGTGTGCGCCCTGACCGGAACTGAACCTGGACCTTTGGTCTGCAGGCCGACGCTCTACCCAAGTATGTCAAACATGTGGCCCACAATGAATATTTCTGTGGCTCAGCCAATATAACAGTATGTAAGAAATGTTTTAATAAATATTTCGTAACTTAATTTTTTACAATATCCTGTTATGCATAATTATTACAATGTTCGCTAATGACTGATTACTATAATCATGCTGCATTCATTTCCCTTATGCACAGGCGCACCGTTTCTCTCCACTAATACTAGCAGCAAATATTTTAGCAGCCACGTCATTAGTCTTGGCCTGACTTGTTTGGTGTGCACAAGAGAAAATATTTCACTTTCGGAAAACAAGAAAAATAGGTTTTTATTTGTGTTACGCTTATTGATTTGTGCGGTTATTCAGTGCCTGATAATTTAATGTTCAAGAAAAAATATTAATTTTTATTAAAATGTTCTATTACTTTGTTAACGATGACTAATTTATTTCAGCCCCTTGTATTCAGCATGTCTCTATAGAAATAAACCTACGTTCCTATGAAAATTGAAGCTTTTGGGGTTTTTTGCAGCCCACATAAACTTAAACCTTGTTTATTTGGCCCATGTTAGCCTTTGAGCTTGACATGCTTGCTCTATCCACTGAACCAAACTAGCTAGGGCTATTCTCTATAATTAAAAGTTCAAGTAGATTATCGTTCTGTTTAAAAGATACGTACTTTCAAAAAAGAAAAATAAATAATACGTACTTTCTAGCAAATATGTTTACGACTAAACACAATTTAAAGTTTTAACCTTTTGCACTCGGATGTCGAGTGTGACTCGACACAGTTAGCACCGGTAGCAGCTCGTATGTCGAATTGTATTGAATGTATCAATAATTTGAAATATAAAAAAATCCAAATAAATAAGTTTGTATGAAAAGAAACCAGTTTTTTATTCTACTGCCGCACTTTGTAAAATCTGGGGTATTTAAACAATTAAATCCCGAGTAGAATAAAGGAATCGAGAAAAAAGCGAGTGCAAAGCGTTAATTTGGAGCAGTGAAGAAAGCCCTCGTCTTAAAAACATTGCATTCTAAGTATGAATCTTAGTTTTGTCATTACTAGCTCTGTGACTGTGGGAAAGGCACGAAGGTTTCTCTGTCTAGATCTGCAACCAAAGAATTTCAGTATTATATAAATAGTTCTCAAAGCCATTGACTTCTCACTAAGAAATACTACTTTTGTGTTTTACTTCATTCTGTGTTTATATATTTAATTAATATAAGACATTTTGGATCACGTGGTAATCCAAATATTGCAACACGATTTCAAATCTAAATATTGCAACACGATTTCAATCCTTAATTTATAGCCCTAGCTGGTTTGGTCACTGGATAGAGCATTGGCCTGCAGACTGAAGGGTCCCGAGTTCGATTCCAGTCAAGGGCACATGCCTGGGATGCAGGCTCAATCCTCAGTAGGGGGCGTGCAGAAGGCAGCCAATCAATGATTCTCTCTCATCATTGATGTTTCTCTCTCCCTCTCCCTTCCTCTCTGAAATGAATAAAAATATATATATATAAATAGATTAATTTATATTTACAATCACATTTGCATTGCTCCTCTGATGCTGGCAAGATCATTGAAAAAAAATTAGAAGTGGATTTAAGTAATCAAAGGTTCCACAGCAACTTACATAGAGACTAAGTAGTAGATAAGGGAGAAGATAAGCAAGTGATAGCAAAAGAGCCTGCACAGTACAGATAATACCCTATGTAGCAACACATTAGGTGATTCAGTGTGATTTGTATTTAAGTAATGACATTAATATTCTATAGGTTTTGTACTATACTTTTTATGTATTTGTTTTAAAATTGGATGCTCTATCCAAGAGTTGGGAAATTTTCCATTAGGTGAGTAAAGCACATAATTTGTTCAAAATCTCAGTTGGCACCTTGATCTTCCAGAACTATAAGAAAATATATGTCTGTTTTTTAAGCCTCCAAGTCTGTTATGTCATGAGAGCAGACAATACATTTCATGTGAGAGAAAAAAATCACAATAGTATTAAAAAATACAATGTAACCACCTCTGCTTGATCCCAACTTGACAGCTTTTTGGGAGTGGCACCAGGAGTCTGATCAGCTGTTTGATCCCAACGCCGTTTTCGTTTTGAGGGAGGCTGGGACGCTGCTGCTCCATTGACGACTTTCAGTTCTCCAGCTTTAGCTTTTTCTGCTAGTTGTTGCCTAATTTCTCTCTGAAAATATTTGAATAATCACTGAGTATCTTTAAGATGTTTTCAATATATTTTTATATCATTAGTGCAAACATTTCTATTTAAAGTCATGTTATTCTTCACTCACTCTCCTTCCTATGCTAGTGGTAGTCCTGCTCCTTATTTCCCCTCTCTTCTCTGTATTTCCAGTTTCATACAATGTCTTTCTGCACAACAGATGAGCACGTACAGAATTTATAACACAGCACCCTACTCTATATAGTGAAATAAATCTTCAGCCAATGGTAGAGAACTAAAATGCTTCCATTGAAAAATAGTTTTATTTAAAACTCATAAACAGCAATTCAGAATATGTAACAAAATAGAAAAGTGGTAAAAAGTGAAAATTTTTAAATTATGTTATAATTATGTAAATATTATCTATAACATCCCAACAAATGCATTTAATTTATCCTATGATTTTCAAGTGAAGTTCCATCACCCCCACTTAATTTAGACAATTTATTATATATTCATAATAAAGTTATGAAGGCTAACTACTAAAAGAAAATGAAGCGATTTCTGTAAGCTAGCAGAAATTCTTCAGAATTCTCCAACCATATCCAAACTAAATTTTATGGGAGAATTAGAGGTTTTTCAATGAATGATTTAACTACTTGGCTTTTTCCTTACATGCTGGCTTCAGGTACACACTATCAATCCTCCCCATGGACATATTCACTAGAAGAAACATATGTATGTATATGGCCAAGAGGCCAGGGACTAGGAAAAAAAGCTTAACATGGGGGGGGGGGGGGGTGATAGAATTTTGGGTAAGGTTCTTTCTCAACTTTACTTTTATTAATACTACTGAATTACTTGTTCAGCAAATAAGTCTCTCAACCTCAGATTTATTTCTAGTCTTTCACAACCGTTAAAATAAAGAGCAGGTTCATACCTCTTCTTTAGTCAAATGCTGCTCTCGCATTACATCCATATAAGTTCTAGCATTCATTTTAGGATCAGGGGTCTTCCCTCCTGCAGAAAAGAACAGCAACAGGACAAGAGTACAATAAATAAATGGTAATTAGGTTCAACTGATTTATCTGCCCTGCTCTAATATTATGTTATTCCATATCATTTAATTTATTTTTTGATGGAAAACTTTAATAATTATACATCTTACTTTTTATTGAGTTTGCTGATCAATTTAACCTGTTTGAACACAAACATCTACAGCAGTTTAAAACAAATATTTTAATGCATATAAAAGCAAAATGACAGCACAGTTTAGTCTTCAGAAGTGATGGGTTCCTGGGTTGCTAATCCGGAATACGTACACTTTCGTGCCTTTGTCTCCATCAGCAGTTCTGACTTCAAGCAGCAGAATAGAAGCCTAGAAAATTATCTCTTTACCATTAGTAACACTTTGGAAAGATATTTATATTCAAAACATTACCTGTTGCAAGCTGTTAAAATCCTATCTACAAATAACTATAACTAGATAAGTTCTCCATACAATGTTCTAAAACAGTCATAGTTTAGAAAATCTGATTTTTAAAAATATACCCGTAATCTTATTCTCATGTCAGGTTACTAAAAAGGGCTTCATGCTTTTTAAAGCTTTGTTGACCCAGAAACATTTTTGTCTTCTTAGAAAGTATAGATTACAAATGAAAACATATTACTTGTATATATTACTTTCTACCAGTTATTACGATGCACATAGAAGAGAAGTGGCATACAAAGAGATGTGTTAGTCTCTTGGTTCAAGTTTCAATATTTGTTTTTCAAACTTCAAAATATCTTAAAGAAGCCCAAACAGTATATAACAAGATTCACAGAGGAACACTATGTTTTAGAAATGTGATAATTAGCTATACAGTAGTATAGCATCACAATTTAAGAAAAATAAAATAATAAAATTCTAAGACATTTCCTATGCTGAAGATCATGCCCAATTGGTAGTGTCATTCTTTCTGACACTAGCTCTGATAAGACTTCCTTTGGAATACTTTTTCACCATAATCTAGAGAGGATGTGTTGAACTGCACCCTTAAGAATGCAGACAGGACTGGCATATAGCAGTACTGCTGTAGGAAAGAAATTAAGGACAGTTAGTATGGGCCTGTGAATTCTGACATACATGTTTAAATCAATTACAATTATGCAAGTAAAAAAAGAATATCCCTACTAATTCATGCAGGCTGAAAGTCTAATTTATAAACCTGCAGCAGAATCTCATTTTAAGAAACAGGCACCTAATGTTGATTTTTAACTCACCTGAGGAAAGCTTCCATCAGGCTCACTATGCCCCTTGTGCTGACCTGCACACTAAAATTAGCAAAACAGACTCCAACTATTAAAAATATCAAAGCCTTTGTATACGTACTTTTGTTTTCATTTTAAGTATGCGTAAAGCAAAGTAGGTGCACTTACTAAACTTTATTTAGAGAAATATGAGGGGAGCTCTAATGTGAGAAAGTTTCTCAAAAGTAACAATCCTAAAATCTAGGATTTGGAATGAAAACTTTCAAGAATTTGAAAGTATTTTGACCAGAAAAACACATTTGTTCCAAGTATAGAAAGCGTACCCAAAACAAAAGTAAAAGAAAAACCTTTAACCCTTTGCGTTTCTATGGCATTGGCTCATTATTTTCTTGTCCTTCTACCTGGAAAGAAAACTTGTATTATAAAGATGAAGAATATGGCATCTTTGACTTCAACCAAATCTATATACATCTATAATAAGGGGGATTTTAAAAAAGAAAAGCAAATTCATAAGCATGCCAAAAAAAATCAAAGGGCTAAAGACAGCTTAATACAAGCAAATTTGTGAATACTAAAGAAAAGTGGGAAAGAATTACCATCTGCAAAAGGATCAAGACGCTCTGGGGAAATTATCATGGTCCGCCTGTGCTTTTTGTATTCATCTTCCCGGTCAGCAATCTTTGGAGGTCGGTGCTCAGCAAATGGATCATACTGAAAAGAGGGATGTCCAATTTAATACCCACTTTAATAAATAACCAAACAGAATATCTTAAAACAAAAATCAGAACACTATAAAACATGTAAAATGTTTAATAAATGCCTATTAATAAAAGAAATAATCTGTTTAATTTTAGGGATAAGTGTTAACATGAAAAAATAATTTAGAAATGAAAAAAATACCCATCCATAGCTCAAGTCTTCATAAAACGATTACCTTTATAAAATTTACTAAGTATTGCCCTAGCTGGTTTGGCTCAATGGATAAAGCATTGGCCTGCAGACTAAATGGTCCCAGGTTCGATTCCTGCACATGCCTCAGTTGCAGGCTTGATCCTAGCCTTGGTCAGGGCACAGGCAGGAGGCAACCAATCGATGGGTCTCTCTGTCTCTCGTCCTCCCTTCCACTCTCTCTAAAATCAATGGAAAAATATCCTTGGGTCAGGATTTAAAAGGAAATTAATAAGTATTATTTCTAATTTTCCCAAAATCAACTCTCCTCAAAACATTCTAATAACTTGATTCTTAAAATATAAGGGCTTCCATGCGAATTGGGACAGTTTTCTTTAGCTGAGTAAACTCTGGTTTTAACAAAAACGAAAAGTCACCTGTTCTGTTGACTGTGGTATATCATTAAGCAATGCCACAGGGGCATGATATCCTGGCTTCTTCTGACCGAGCAAACTTGTAGATGATGAGTAGTCATCGTCATCCTGCAATAAAATACCACCAAAAAGCCATAAACAAAACATCAGAATTTAAAAATTATACTAAAATTCAACATGAAATCAAAAGACTTACTGTGTGAGGTCTAAACCCTTGTTCACAAAACTTACAAACATGTGAGCTTTCAACTCAAAAAAAGTTATTAAAGAAGTTAACCTTAGTTTTTACTCATTTAATAATATTAAATAAGGAATACTTTCTGTGGAAGCCAATTAAAATAAAGTGTTTGAACTAGAAAAACCTGAGCATTTTGTTTTCTCAGAGAAGACATGATGAAATTTGTTTTTCAAATTTGGAAACTACAGTTTAAAAATCTCCACTTTCCTTGTTTGTTTTTTAACGTGATTTAGCCACAGAAACAAGTAAAAGATGTTTTAGATGTACTTGTTTCCCTTATAATAATATTTAAGCAGCAAAGTGTTGTATTATTTTACTAGTGTAATAAGTACAACAGTGGGTAACTCTCAAGATCTTACCACTGATTTAAAAATGAAACAACAATTTCTCCTTCAGTTTCTGGAACATATACACCACTATCTCTTACCAGAAGGTATGATAGGCTTCTAAAAATTTTACCTTTGCGACTTTCTAATTTACTTTTTAAAAAGTGCCAACTACAAAAAATGTGGCTTGTGTGTCATAAAAATAACAAGTTTGATTACCTATATCCATAAAATGTCTGTTACTGAATCATACAAAAAGGGATAGCTATTTCACCAAATTTGGATGTTTGAGATGATCTGACAAAATATAAGCTATGGGAATATATATAAACACTCAGATGTATTTCAAAATGAAAGTGGTCATCCTCCAGAATAACTGAAACAGGCACGAAGAATCCATTAATAATATCAGTAACAAAACAGTACTGAGCACAAGTCAGATTCAGGTCACAAGGACAGATGGCTGCTCACTATGAAGTCACTTCCCATGTGGGTTACTCTAAATAGATCTCAGTAGTAAGGATTTACTTTATAACAATTAATGATTTGTAGGTGCTTTGCTAAGTAAATAAACATAATGGTTCAGAACTAAGAGGAAGGATTCTTTCAACAGTTTTATCCTCCAAAACGAAGATCTCCCAATTTCAAAAATGTCTGCATTATTAAGCCAGATGACTCAAACAGAAATGCCTTTATATTTCTTGCTCTCCACCAAAAAATAAAAATGCTTGACTCTTGTCTAGTTTGTACTTACATCTTCAAGTTCAGTTGCAGCAATTGATGTCACGTACCCAGCAAATCTGCTGTCACTTCCACCATATATTTCCTGGTCATAATAACCTGTAGAATCAAGGCCTACTCCTTGAGCTTCATCAAGAGCTGCCTTCTTGCCTTGAATTTCTCGAATCTGTGCTTCGATATCTGTAAGAAAGTTAACACAGACTTTAATTTCATTTTCCAAAGAGCATACAACACAATGCATTTACCTACTAGGTATTATTTAGGATACTCTTCTAAATATAGAAACTAAAATAATTATACCACATAAGGGGTTAGAACTATAACTATATAAAGCACTGATCTTTAATACATTTAATGTATCTCCAAATCAACAGACAATACTCCCATACAGAACAATAAATTACTCTTACATTAAGAATGGGTTACCAAAGTTTATTAAATTACTGTTGAATTCTAAACCTTTCCCCAACTTAAAAAATAATACAGTCAGCCGAAACCGGTTTGGCTCAGTGGATAGAGCGTTGGCCTGCGGACTCAAGGGTCCCAGGTTCGATTCCGGTCAAGGGCATGTACCTTGGTTGCGGGCACATCCCCAGTAGGGGTTGTGCAAGAGGCAGCTGATCGATGTTTCTCTATCATCGATGTTTCTAGCTCTCTATCCCTCTCTCTTCCTCTCTGTAAAAAATCAATAAAATATATTTAAAAAAAAAATAATACAGTCAGTATTGACTAGGGACCAAGAATTAGCACTCAAGGTTATTTTAAACTCAACACTATCAGAAATATAAAAACAGCACTATGGAAAGTGGTCCTCAAACTTGAACGTAAAACAAATTGTCTACAGATTTTGTTAAAATGCAGTAGGCCTGGATCACACTCACGTTTCTGCATTCCTAACGCACTCCCAAATCATGTCCTAAACAGCTAGACTCACACTGTGAACAGTAAAATAAAGGGCAGTCTGAATTCTTAAGCATGGAATTCAGAACTCTGCATAATTTGGCTGCAACCATCATTACACTTATTAGTTCATGATGATTAGAGTCAGATCTGGCCCTGGCCGGGTAGAACTCGGTTGATTGGAGCACCGTCCTGATGCGCTAAAGTTGCCTGATACACTAAAGTTGCGGGGTTCAATCCGAAGTCAGGGCACAAAGAAGAATCAACAAACAAATGCAGAAATAAGTGAAGTAACAAATCAATGTTTCTCTTTCTCTTCCTCTCTCTAAAATCAATACACAAGAAATAAACCTGGGGGAAAAGTGTGTATAACTATGGTTTGTAAAAAAGTCTGAGATCTGTAATCAAAACATCTGCCTTCAAAGAAAGGTTCTTTCTCTAATTAATACTTCATTTAAACATGTGTGCCTCGCCCTAACCGGTTTGGCTCAGTGGATAGAGCATTGGCCTGCGGACTCAAGGGTCCCAGGTTCGATTCCGGTCAAGGGCATGTACCTTGGTTGCGGGCACATCCCCAGTAGGAGGTGTGCAGGAGGCAGCTGCTCAATGCTTCTCTCTCATCGATGTTTCTAACTCTCTATCCCTCTCCCTTCCTCTCTGTGAATAATCAATAAAATATATTTTTTTAAAAATAAAAAATAAACATGTGTGCCTCAGTTTCCTACAACATAAAGGCTTTTTTTAAGGATTAAATCACCACCACCCCCAAGCACCATGTTTTCTAGACAAAGGTCTAATATTTAGAAGACGGACATTTGGTGAATGACGAATCAACTCTCCTCAACTGCCCCCAAACTTCTCAATTTTTAATTTTGTCAAGAGTAGGAAAAATTAAAATACAGTGAATACCCATGTATGCTTCACCTGTATTCATCAACTGTGTATATAGGAGATAAAGCAAATGTATGTACATGTAACTTTTCTAAACCATTTAAAACTCCTAACATTTCTGCATCTATTTCCAGATCCAGGACATTCTCTTATATAAATAACCACAACAGATTGAAATGAGCATGTTAAACCTTAGTAACATTAGTAACATTATCATCTATTATCTAGCTTCCTATCTCGCCAATTGTCCTAGTAACATCCTTTTCCACAATTGATCCACAATTCAAGCAAGAACCAGGCATTGCACTTAGTTGTCATGTCTTTAGTGTCCTTCAAATACAGACTACTAGTCCTCCCAATTTTTTTTTTAGTCTTTCCTGACACCAGGTAACTTTAAATTATAAATTTAAATGTTTAAATGTTTCATTTTAATTATCTGGATAACACAGGGGTGTGGAAAAAAACAAAGTTACTACTGCCAGTGATTTCTGCAGCCTAACAGATGCTTTCATTTTTGCCAGATCATTACCTTCAACTGAATTACACCTTAATACCAGGCACTTTAAAAAGCTAATTTATTAGTTTGCAATGATCCAAAAGGGAAAAGATTCAAATGCTCATCCCAACCCCAAGCTAAGGGAGAAAACCCTCTGTAGTTCCAAAGATGGGTGCGGAAAAAATGGAGTAACAGTACCTAGTCTAAGGCACAGCTGGGACACATTTCCCTACAAGAGCGAGAGCAAGTCTCAGAACTCAAAGTATAATAGAACAGGTTTACTACTGAACTAGCAGCCCCAGTTTGTACCCAAATCTCAAAATTCTTAGATCTTTCATGAAATATCTTTAACCTACAAAGTTCCAACTCTTCTGAATCTTAGCCATTTTTTTCTTTTCTGGCTTTACTGATCTTGCTAATTGACAGGTAATATAAAATCTTCTGCATGTTAAGATATAGACATGCTTTTAAAAAACTAAACTTGCTCCAATTATCTACAGAAATGTCATTATTCAACTGAAACTCCCCCCTTTTTGGAGAATTCGGATCTTAGAAACATTTTCAACTACCAGAGAACAAATCCTTCCCTAGAAGGTTGATATTAAGTGTGAATTAATTAATAAGTTGGTGAGCTAGCCCATTTGAAATCTCAACTCATTCAAAAAAATTATTTCCAGCCCTGACCGGTTTGGCTCAGTGGATATGGCGTCGATCTGCGGACTGAAGGGTCCCAGGTTCAATTCCAGTCAAGGGCATGTACCTTGGTTCAGGAGGCAGCTGATCGATGTTTCTCTCTCACAGATTTCTCTCTCTCCTTCTCCTTTCTAGAATCAATGAAAAGCATATCCTCAGTGAGGATAATAGTGTTTCCTTTAAAAAAATTACATTACTTTAAAAAATATGTTTTAACCCTCACCCAATACAAGGCTATTTTTCCTTTGAGTTTTAGAGAGAGGGAAAGACAGAGAGAAACATCGGTGTGAGAGAAAAACACCAACTGGTTGCCTCCTGCATATGCCCTGACAGGGTTCAGGCCCGGGAGGAGCCTACAACGGAGGTACGTGCCCTTGACCAGAATCAAACCCAGGATCCTTTGTTCCACAGGCTGACACTCTATTCACTGAGAGAACCCGCAAGGGCTACTATTATTACTTTTAAGTCAGAAAAATGTAATGCTAAAATTACAATTTTCTAACAAATACATCAAATGTTTTATCTGGCAGTTTAGTCTGACATAAAAAAATAGTACCTCAGAACTGGGGGTGTTTAAAAAGATCAGTAACATCTTATCTATTACTAAAGGCCCAGTGCACGAATTCGTGCACCAGTGGGGTCCCTTGGCCTGGCCTGCGGGATCTGGCTAAAACCAGCTCTCCGACATCCCCTGAGGGATCCTGGGTTGCAAGAGGGTGCAGACCAAGCTGAGGGACCCCACCGGTGCACAATCGGGGCCGGGGAGAGACTGCAGGAGGACTCCAGGGCGTGTCCAGCCCGTCTAAGTCCTGATCTGCTGGACCCCAGCAGCAAGCTAACCTACCAGTTGGAGCATCTGCCCCCTGGTGGTCAGTGTATGTCATACCGAGCGGTTGAGCAGCCTTAGCATACCATTAGCATATTATGCTTTGACTAGAGGCCCGGTGCACAAAATTCGTGCACGGAGGGGGGTTGTCCCTCAGCCCAGCCTGTACCCTCTCCAATATGGGACCCCTCAAGGGATGTCCGACTGCCCGTTTAGGCCCGATCCCAGTGGGATCGGGCCTAAACGGGCAGTCGGACATCCCTCTCACAATCCAGGACTGCTGGCTCCCAACTGCTTGCCTGCCTGCCTTCCTGATTGCCCCTAACCGCTTCTGCCTGCCAGCCTGATCACCCCCTAACCACTCTCCTGCCAGCCTATTTGCCCCCAACTTCCCTCCTCTGCCAGCCTGGTCACCCCTAACTGCCCTCTCCTGCAGGGTTGATCACCTCCAACGGCCCTCCCTTGCAGGCCTAGTCCCTCACAACTGCCCTCCCTTGCAGGCCAGGTGCCTCCCAACTGCCCTCCCCTGCTGGCCATCTTGTGGTGGCCATCTTGTGTCCACATGGGGGCAGGATCTTTGACCACATAGGGTCAGCTATATTGTGTGTTGCAGTGATGATCAATCTGTATATTACTCTTTTATTAGATAGGATATAGGCCTGGTGCATGGGTGGGGGCCAGCTGGTTTGCCCTGAAGGGTGTCCCAGATCAGGTGGGGGTTCCCTTGGGGTGTGGGGCGGCCTGAGCGAGGGGCCTGTGGTGGTTTGCAGGCCGGCCACGGCCCCTGGCAACCCAAGCAGAGGCCCGGGTATCTGGAATTTATTTTCCTTCTACAATTGAAACTTTGTAGCCTGGAGCGGAGCCAAGCCTGGGGCTCCCTCCGAGGCCAGTAGCCATTTGTGTTGGGGTTGTAATTGAAACTTTGTTGCCTTAAGCGGGTGGGCCCGGCCAGGGTGTGCGGAAAGCTTTGCTTCCCCTGTTGCCGGCGACAACCCTGGCCTGCTCTCTCAAGCTCCATTCTGCCGCCATTTGTTTGAATTTGTTTACCTTCTATAATTGAAACTTTGTAGCTTGAGTGGAGGCTTAGGCCTGGCCAGGGCAGGCGGAAAGCTTGGCTTCCTCTGTTACCTAGGAAACCTTGCTCTCTGTGGCTGTAGCCACCTTGGTTTGGGTTAATTTGCATACTCGCTCTGATTGGATGGTGGGCGTGGCTTGTGGCATGTCGGAGGTGTGGTCAATTTGCGTATTTGTCTATTATTAGGATTGGTTGAACGGATGACTGGAAGACTGGACACTTAGCATATTAGGCTTTTATTACATAGGATTTGCATTTTAAACTAAGACCTAAATAAACTGAGATTGACCACCATTGGTCACACCTCATACAACCAAATTCTATCCCTCTACTCATTTATCCTTCTGTGCCTTTTATTTCTATGCCTCAGATACTGCTAACTCCAGCTTGTAGCATTTCCTCCTCCTTAATGTGTTTTTTATCCTTAATTTTAAATTTATATTGTTTGCAATCTTTTAATCACTGTTGGTTACATATTGCAAAGCATAGCCTTCGGATGTCAACCATTCACTGACCCTTTTTAGTCAGGTCCATAAGTGTCATCTACTCTGCACAGCCAGAAGCAAGCGATGAGCAACCATTTTTCCAATGAGACTTCTAAAAGACATCCAGAAGAATATCTCCACTCTCAGTCTTGTCCTTAAAATTCCAATAAGACAGCTAACTACAATGGTAAATTATTTTACTAAACATTACAGATACCAATTCCTAAACGATGAACTCCTGATTAACATTAATTCAATAAATTCCTAAATAATTCTAAAGAAAAAATCCTTTTCAAAATCCTCAAGCAACTTTTCCCCTTTTTATTATACTAGCAACATTCATACCAAAGTCCATAAAAGTATACAAAGCAATAACTATCTGAACATAGGAAAATAAAAATCTCAGAATATGCAGAAAAAATAACTATCCCAAACATTCTGCAAGCAAAAAATTAAGAGAAAAAAACTTTTCAGCTTTGTGATGTCAAAAAATATCTACTCAAGGGATAGCGGCAAAACAAGCCACAGGAATTTTTGGACAATCCATTTTACCTTTCCAAAACATGAAAGTGTTCACTCACTTGCCCAAGTCAGCAATGTCTGAAGAACTGCTGGATAGCAAGATTATGCACACTAATAATTGTCTACATCTGACACATGCAAAAAGGTCCAAAAATTTTTATTACATTTTAATATTTCAATACTGGAAAGCGTAAGCCACACTGATCAAGGTAAGAAATAACCAAGTTGCGCCAAAACCGGTTTGGCTCAGTGGATAGAGCGTCGGTCTGCGGACTGAAAGGTCCCAGGTTCGATTCCGGTCAAGGGCATGTACCTTGGTTGCGGGCACATCCCCAGTAGGGGGTGTGCAGGAGGCAGCTGATCGATGTTTCTCTCTCATGGATGTTTCTAGCTCTCTATCCCTCTTCCTTCCTCTCTGTAAAAAAATCAATAAAATATATTTATTTTTTTAAAAATATATTTTATTGATTTTTTAGAGAGAGGGATAGAGAGCTAGAAACATCGATGAGAGAGAAACATCGATCAGCTGCCTCCTGCACACCCCCTACTGGGGATGTGCCCGCAACCAAGGTACATGCCCTTGACCGGTATCGAACCTGGGACCCTTGAGTCTGCAGGCCAACGCTCTATCCACTGAGCCAAACCGGTTTCGGCAATAAAATATATTTAAAAAAAAAAAAGAAAGAAAGAAAGAACCAAGTTGGTTAAAGAGGATGTTAAGGGCCCTGGCCGGTTTGGCTCAGAGAATAGAAGAGAGAGCTAGAAACATCAATGATGAGAGAATCACTGATCGGCTGCCTCCTGCACGTCCCCTATTGGGGATGGAGCCCACAACCCTGGGCATGTGCCCTGACCGGGAATTGAACCATAACCTCCTGGTTCATAGCTCGACACTCAACCACTGAGCCACGCTGGCCTGGCAATAAAAGTATTTTTTTTTTAATTTTTAAGTGACAAGATACAACAAAGAAATGTCTTTACCAGCAGCATTATTTAGGATAAAAAGATTATATGGTCTTCTTAAACAAACATGATGATGAACAACTCTAAATCACAAATTGCCGGTTTGGCTCAGTGGATAGAGCTTCGGCTTGTGGACTGAAGGGTACCTGGTTCGATTTCGGTCAAGGGCACATACCTTGGTTGCAGGCTCCTCCCTGGCCCCAGGCCCTGGTCCGGGCTAGGGCAGGAGGCAACCAACCAATCTACGTGTTTCTCTCACATTGATATTTTTCTATCTTTCCCTCTCTCTTCCACTCGGAAAATCAATGGAAAAACATCCTCGGGTGAGGATTAACAAAACCAAAAACATCTCTTCAACAAATGGTGTTGGGAAAATTGGACAGATATATGCAAAAAAATGAAACTAGACCACCAACTTACACCATACACAAAAATGAACTCAAAATGAATAAAGGACTTAAACATAAGACAGGAAACCATAAAAATACTAGAGGAATCCACAGGCAGCGAAATCTCAGACATACGCCGAAGCAATTTCTTCACTAATACTGCTCCTAGGGCAATGGAAACTAAAGAGAAAATAAACAAATGGGACTACATCAAAATAAAAAGCTCTTGCACAGCAAAAGAAACCATCAACAAAACAAGAAAGCCCACTGCATGGGAGAACATATTTGCCAATGTCATCACCGATAAGGGTTTAACCTCCAACATTTACAGGGAACTTACACAACTTAACAAAAGGAAGATAAACAAACCAATCAAAAAATGGGCAACAGACCTAAATATACTTTTCAAAAGAAGACAGAAGGAAGGCCAAGAAACCATATGAAAACATGCTCAAAGTCACTGATCATCCAAGTGATGCAAATCAAAACGACAATGCTGTATCATCTCACACCTGTCAGAATGGCTATCATCAACAAATCAACAAACGACAAGTGCTGGCGAGGATGCGGAGAAAAAGGAACTCTCCTGCACTGCTGGTGGGAATGCAGACTGATGCAGCCACTGTGGAGAACAGTATGGAGTTTCCTCCAAAAACTAAAACTGGAACTCCCATTTGACCCAGTGATCCCACTCCTGGGAATATATCCCAAGAAACTAGAAACACCAATCAGAAAGGATATATGCACCCCTATGTTCATAGCAGCACAATTTACAATAGCTAAGATTTGGAAACAGCCTAAGTGCCCATCAGCAGATGACTGGATCAGAAAATTGTGGTACATCTACACAATGGAATACTACGCTGTGGTAAAAAAGAAGGAACTCCTACCATTTGCAGCAGCATGGATGGAACTGGAGAGCATTATGCTAAGCGAAATAAGTCAGTCAGAGAAAGATAAATATCACATGATCTCACTCATTTGTGGAATATAATGAACAACATAAACTGATGAACAAAAATAGATCCAGAGACAGAGAAGCATCCAGACTGTCTAACCTCAGAGGGAAGGTAGGGGAGGGTGGGGGTAAGGAGGAGAGGTCAACCAAAGGACTTGTATGCATGCATATAAGCCTAACCAATGGACACAGACACCAGGGGGGTAGGGGATGGGGGGGGCAGGTTAATGGAGGGATGAGGACACATATGTAATACCTTAATCAATAAAGAAATTAAAACACACACACACACACACCAGTAACAAAAAAAAATTCAAGTCCTCCTCTGAACTACCTCAATTGCATTCCCATTATATCCTGGACTTACCACAATCATGACTTTCCTAAACAGAGTAATCTGTTACCTGGGAGAAGGAGGAGGGCATTTTATTCAGTTTTCAGTGGAAAGCCAAAGTCAAACCTAGTTCAGCATGCAAAGCCTTCCCTAATTTCATGTTAATCTTCTTCTCAGCTCAGGAGGTATCTAATATATGAAAAAGTCCCACTTCCCACTTATCTAAGCCAAATAGATGTACACAAACCTACCCCAATTGTTCAAAGGTCATTTCTGTAAAACTATTTTAATACTTCCAGGACAAATTAATCTCTCAGTGAATGTTGATAAAATATTCAGCACCCACATTTACCAGGTATTGGGGATACCAAGGTACAGTTCCTGGACTTAACAATCTCAAAGTGGAAGAGAAAACCTTGACATGATAGAATATTCTAGGTAATATAATAAAGACTTATAGAGGACTATAACAGCCAGCATTTTAAAAAACAAAGAAAACTAATTCCGTTGCAGGTTATCAAAGATGACTGAAAAAGTGAAAACAGAAATGGGCCATGAAGGACTAGAAGTTCTAGCAAGAAACTATGTAACTAACTACTATGTGTATTTCTCCTAAACATTTACCGCCCCGTTTGAACTCCATAGTGATGAACAGCGTCTTTTACACAGTGCTCAGGTGTTAAACTGAATGTTCCAACACTTCCTTTATGGCAGCAGTTCATTCACACTGATAAAGCATAATCCCAAATGTATGCATTTTGGCCAATCAACTTCAATCTTCCATAGCCCAAAGCTTTTAACTAGGTTTCTAAAATGCAGGAAAACTGATCAGAACTTTGATTCCCTGTCCGAAAGTACCTTCTGATGAAGATACCAATAAACAAGTACTCAAAGCCACAAGATGCCCCAAATGAATACCCTACTCCTGGATAAACAAAAATAGCAACGTCTTTACACGTTCTAATTATTCTGCAAAAGGCACGACTGAGACAGTCTTAAAGATAGGAAAATAAATGCCCAATAAACACGTCTCGACTAAGGCCCTGTTTAAATCTTAAATACCTAACAACAAGAATAGCCAAGTCTCTGCCACAGATGGGCATGTTTCATGGACTGCAGAGAGCTGGACTTGCGTCCCGGTGGGTGGCCCAACTATTCAAGGCCATACACATTGTGGTCCTCCATCAGCCTTTCCAGATTCATCGTATTTTTTTTTTTTTTTTTTTTTCTGACCACAGCCCACTCCTCCAACACCTTCCACGACTCCCTGCCTAGCTACCGGACACCATCTCCGGCTCCAGTGGGCACCCCTCCTCTCACACCCATGACCCTGGTTAGACCAGGGACAAGCCATCTCCTCGGGGGGACGCAGCCCCGAGCACAGACGAGCGGCTCCGCTCCCCGCGTTCCCAGGACTTCTGCTTTCTACGGGAGCATGCATTTGCCTCGTAAAAGAATGACCATGCCTCCCCGTCGGCCTGTAAAACTCTGGGCGGCCTTCGTCTGCACTGCCGCTCACCGCGGCCCAGCCAGGCGCCCAGAGGCGACGTGTGAAACCAAAGGGACTCTCTTGGAAACCTTGTGTTTTGATTGCAAGTCAGAACACCAGGAGTGCAGCTCCATTTCCCACGCCTCGTCTTTCCTGTCACTCCTGGATGCTGCCTACTGAACTCCGGCCTACTCCCAACGTTTTCCTAAGTTTGTGTGCTCCGTATTCCGTAAAACGACCCACTACACCGCAAAAGCTTTGTCCGTCATTACTAACAAACGGGGTCTTCCCCTCTCCCAACAGTGAGTCTCGAAAGAAAAAAAAAAATGTTTACTAAAAGCAATCAAGAGAGACAAAACACACACACACACATTTTATTCCCCAATCATTTCATACCAAAAACAAAAATTAAAAAAAAAAAATGAAGACACAGATGGGCCAAGGTTCGGAGTCGCGGGCCCCGGCCTGACTATAAACTCGGCTCGGGGCTGCGGAAAGCGGCCGCCGGGCTCGGTGTTGTCCGGCCTCCCGGGGCCCCCGGCACACGGAGCCGACAGCGGCCGGAGGCCAGCCAGCCCCGCTCCCACGCCCGCCCCCGACCCCGCGCCCCGAAACCCTCCTCGGCGAGCCGGGGCAACAAGGCCCTCCGGCCCGCGAGGAGAAGCCAGGCCGCAGCCGCAGCCCCCGGACACGGAACAAAGAGCCCGTCGGGTGCAAAGGCAGGACGCCATTACGTGGGCCGTGGCCTGCGCCGACGAGACGAGCCGGGCGGCGAGCGCGGGCTCGGCCTCCGCCCTGGGAACCCCAGGGAGAGGCAGAAACCCCAGGGAGGCACCACTCCAGCAGGCTCGGCGGCGGGGAAGGCGTGGGGCCGGCGGGAGGCCGCTTACCTTCGTGAGTCTTGGCAATCTTCGCCATTTTGTCCACTCGAACACACAGGCGGAACTGGCGCTCCCAAGCCCTTCCGCTCGCCGCCGCTGCCACGGAGGAAAATAGCTGGGGGTGGGGGGGGGGGGGCTGGCCTCTGCGCATGCGCCCCGCGGGAGCGCGCGCGCCGCCGAGTGCCACGTGACAGAGCGGCTCCCGGGCTGGAACGGAGCGGTGCATTGTGGGCGGGGGAGGAGCCAGGGTTTGGGGCCGCGCGGCGGAGTTCGTGGGGGATGCGGGGCGGGGCTGGCCGGAAGGGCCGTCGTGCCTCCGAGGAACTGCCGTGGAGGAAGGTTCCACGAGGACGGTTAAGAACGGCCACCGGGGAAAAAACAAGGCTTCCGGGGCTAGAGGGGAGCTCAGGCCTCCCCCCGTCCCCCTAGCTCCCGGGGAGGCTGGCGGCTGGGGATCAGACAAAGGCTCTGCCGAGCACCTGTCTCGGCTGTTGCAGGGCTTCGCCGTGCAAACCTTCATTCTTGGCGCTGTCATTCAGGGTCTTTGGTTGGTTGTTTGTTTTGTTTTACGTGAGTGCTCACCATTTGGGTAGGAGGTTTGTTTACAGCATGCTCCCACGCACTATTAAAGTGGGCCACTGTTGCTAAGCCCATTTCAAAAGGAGAGGATAACTAGGGCGGGGCATATAGAAAATGTGCAAGGTCACACAGTTGCTGAAGGGCGCAGCTGGAACTCTGCCACCCTTTTAAGTTGTAAAGCCTCTTAACTATATGGGTTCTTAGGAAAACCACTGGTCGTCAGCATTCACGCGGAGGAACTGCCTCTCAACGCGACCTAAGAAAAAGAAATCAGGCGCTTCTGGGCTGGGGAAGACGGGACGCTGGGGAGATGGGGCTCTCCGAGAACACGGAAGCCCCAAGCCCTTTCCACACACCTTGCCCTACACACTTGTGTCGGGCTGTTCCTGCGTTGTATCCTTCTATGATAAACTGGATCCGAAGCCCACCCCATATACAAGCCCCACAGGAAGAGGACAGTGTAGGCAACAAACACGACAGTGTCCGTAGCAAGCCATTCAAACGCGAGGCTGGAGGGCCGCATGCCTCGTTTAGAGTTGGACATCCTTGAGGAAAAGCAGTTGTGTGTGGCTGGATGCCACTATGTGTGGCAAGGGGTAGCGAAAAAGGGGATTTAGTAAGAGGCGGGTCATATAACCAGGAAGAACCCATTTTTAAAAAAATAAACCGAGTGCTCTAAACTAATGATTTCTGGATCCGGAAAGCTGAGAAGAGCCCTATCTGATGTCGAACTTTGTAGCCCTCCCTGGATAGCCAATTACCCTCTTTTCTCTTGTTCAAATTTCAGGTTTTCATCACTTGCTCCGATTTCTAGGTTGACTCACTCTAATTGAGCTGTTTTTAAAATCAGCTCATATTTTAGCATAAATAAGATTGCTGCTAGTCCTTCAAGAAGTCATGTAGTGCTCTGGCCGGTGTGGCTCAGTTGGTTGAGGGTCATCCCATGCACCACGAAGTCGCTGGTTGGATTCCCAGCCCAGATTGTGAGCTCAATCCCCAGTAGGGGATGTGCAGGAGGCAGCTGATGGATGTTTCTCTCTCTTCCTCTCTCTCTCCCCACATATACAGGAGTGTCTGTATGTCTTTAAAAAATCACAAAAACATCTTTTTAAAAGACTGAATCAAAAAGGTCTCATCGCTGAAACTGGTTTAGCTCGGTGGATAGAGCATCAGCCTGCGGACTGAAACGTCCCAAGTTCAATTCCAGTCAAAGGCATGTACCTTGGTTGGGGGCACATCCCCAGTAGGGGGTGTGCAGGAGGCAGCTGATTGATGTTTCTCTCTCATCGATGTTTCTGGCTCTCTATCCCTTTCCCTTCCTCTCTGTAAAAAATCAATAAAATGTATTTTTTTTTAAAAAGAAAGGTCTCTAGACTGATGAACAAGAACAGACCCAGAAACAAGGAGGCATGGATCAGACTGTCGGGCCCCAGAGGGAGGGGAAGGGAAGGTGGAGGTAAAGGGGAGAGATCAACCCAAGGACTTGTGTGCAAGCATATGAGCCTAACCAGCGGTTAAGGACAACAGGGGGGTGGGGGCATGTGTGGGGAGGGGTGTGGGATGGGAACGGGGGGATGAGGACAAATATGTGATACCTTTTTTTAAAAAAATATATTTTATTGATTTTTCACAGAGAGGAAGAGAGAGGGATAGAGAGTTAGAAACATCGATCAGCTGCCTCGCACACCCCTCCCACCGGGGATGGGCCCGCAACCAAGGTACATGCCCTTGACCGGAATCGAACCTGGGACCCTTGAGTCCGCAGGCCGACGCTCTAGCCACTGAGCCAAACCGGTTTCGGCTGTGATACCTTAATCAATAAAGAAATTTTTTTTTAAAAAAAAAAAGAAAGGTCTCATTGAATGACTGCAGAGGCTAAAACCAATAGTAGTTAGCATATTAATGCAAAAAGACCCGTTGGAAGGCTACTGGACTTTAATATTCAGCAGGGCTGAAAATCAGCAAAATATTGCCCTGCTGCGGGCTCAATGGCTCAAGGCAATTCCCTAACCTGATAATCCTTTTACTGTTTACCAAACTACCTTTGATATGCCTGTATGTATTGCTAAAGGGCAAATGCGTATTCAAGTGAATAAAAGCAGACAGGACTCAGTTTCAGTATGCTCTTCACAAAAGACACCCTGACCCCAAAAGCCTTCTAAATTCATATTTCTTGTATAGCATTTTCATTTGTGGGTCGGCCCCTCCTTCAGATCCTGAACCCTCACCACAAAAGGTTGCGGCAAACCACCTCAGATGAACCAATACCAATCACTGCTGCTTCTTCGGGTATCTTGAGCCCTAGTTCCATGGGGTTTGGGAGTAGTGTCTCCTCCACACTTCTCAGGCACTAGTACCAGCCAAGCAGCACCCTCCTCCCTTCAGAGACCTAGGTTCCAGCATTTCGGGACCCCTCCACCAAGTCTGTTAGTTCTAATAATTCCAACTTCTTGTTACCCCAGTGCTAGGGGAGTGTGCTGAAGCGTCAGGCCTACCTGCTCTCCTTTGAAAGACTTGCTTACAAGGTTGGCTGTTGGCTAGCATTTGGGAACTTGGGTTTCAGGAGGGCCCCCCCCCCCGACTCCGCCATCCCCAGAACCAATAAGACTGTCTGACTAGGCCTAAACTATGCAAGCAATATGGTTTATGCTGAACATCAGCTTTCCTTGTGGAGCCTGAAATTTGGGTACATGCCAGGTGGATGGTGCCTATGTGATCAGCTCCAAACAAAAACCCTGGGTAGAGCGTCTCGAATGTTGGCAACAGTCTCTGGTTGGCAACGTGTCAGAACTTGTCAGGAGAATTAAGCATGTCCTTGTGATTCCAGGACTTCACTGGGAAAGGACCTGTGAAGCTTGCACCTGGCTCCCCAGACACCCCACATGCTCCTTTTCCCTGGACTGATTTTCCTTGTATCCTCTCACTGGGAAAGGTCATAGCTGAGTACATCCAGAGGTTGGGTCCTGTGAACCCCCTCAGCAACGACCGAACCTACAAGTGGGCCTGGGAGCGTGAGGTGGTACCTACTGCTTGCAGTTACTATTACTTTCTTATCTCAGTATCCTAGTTTTGTCACTGTAGTTCTCCAATCCCTGTTTAACAATGTCCTTATATTAAATTTTCTTTTAAAATAACCTGTGTAATTTTCCTGACTGGTCCCTGACTGACAAAGCCAGCCAGTAAGGGCAAGCTATCCAGTTAATCTCCTTCGATAGTCTGATTTTTATCAGAAATCAACATCTGTAACAGCAGTAATTTATCTAACTCTGTTCCAGATTCAGTCAAGGAAGGCTTTTTTAAAAAATATATTGATATTTTTACAGAGAGGAAGGGAAAGGGATAGAAATTTAGAAGCATCGATGAGAGAGAAACAGCGATCAGCTGCCTCCTGCACACCCTTCACTGGGGATGTGCCCGAAACCAAGGTACATGCCCTTGACCGGAATTGAACCTGGGATCCTTCAGTCCGAAGGCTGACGCTGTATCCACTGAGCCAAACAAACCGGTTAGTGCTAGGAAGGTGTTTTTTCTTTTTTCAACCAACATTTCACAAAGATAGTCCCTGTGTGAAATCATTGAGCATGCTAGGAAGGTTATTCTATTGACCTAAACAGTGAAAGATAGAAAAAAAAAATACATACGGTTTTTATTACAAAAGATTTCAAGCATCCATAAAAATTAGATATAATACTATTATAAACTCTCCATGTACCCATCATCCAGTTCAATTATCCACAAATGATGGATTTTATTTTATTTACTTTATTCTTCCACCCACACTGGATTACTTTAAAGCAAATTGCAGACATATTTCATCTGTAAGATCCTCAGTATGACTTTCTAATGTAGAAATTTCAGTCGAATTTCCCAGTCTTATATACTCCTTTTTCTAGTCTGTTCAAAATAAAACCCAAATAATGCCCCTTAAATATTTAAAATCTATAACAGTGCACTCTTCCTCCTCCTTCACTTGGCATTTATTTGAGGAAATTGGATCATTGGTCTTACAGAACTTCCCATGTTCTGTATTTGGCAGATTGTATCCCATTGATGTCATTTAACCTGTTCTTCTATTCCCTATGTAAACTAGCACATCTAAAAGCTTGACCAGATTCAGATTCAATTATTTTGGCAAGAATACTTAATATGTAATATTGTGTCAAATAATTTGACAGCATAGTTGGTTTGGACTCTAAGATACTGCTTCTCATAGGTCTGGGTTGTTTTTACTACCAGTCTTTTCAGATTGTATAGAGACCTTTTAACCCACAATTCATGGAAGCACTGAAACTGAACCAGAGTTTACTAACACCTTGAAGCTTATGAAATATTATTCTTTCCTTTGCTGAGAAGTCAAATGAGTACCACACACTGCCATCTATTATAAAGATTCGTTTGTTTGCCTTTTACTTTTTTTAAAAATTGGGAAACTATTCAATTGGGTGGCCTATTCAGTAGGCATTTTCATATGTCTGGGTAGAGATGAATGAGAAAATGTTTGGTTAATTTAATAAAAGGAGGCCTTATATTAATTCCATAAGCACATCATGTACTAAAAAATGTTTAACAGGCCTTCTAGTTAACAATCGTTTGAAATAGAATTTAGTAGGAGGTAGCAGTGTAATGCCTATATTTTGTAGGCACTGGTAACCACTGTGGTTTTTGAGCAGGGAAGTTATATGATGAAAATGTGTTTTAATGGAAGATGTTACTGGAAATATTTAGGATTTAAGGCAAGAAGTGCAGGAATTGTGAATTTGAAGGTAATCTGATCTAGAATTGCTTGGATACAGCTACAGAACCACCTGAATCGACAAGTACATCTGTTTTGTATTGAAAGATGTTTGACAAACTTTGTAGCTGGGGATTTCAACTTACTCCACAAAGCATCTAGTGACTGGAATGAACAAAGCAAGAACAGAAAATAACAATCATACATACACACAGCAGATAATATTTCTTTAAACATAAATAAAACCAAACCACCATTCTACCCTCAAACTTAAATGATTTTCCTTTACACGTGGGCTAAAACCCAGAGGTGGTCCCATGACCTTCCAGGCACTCCGAGAAAGCCCTCACTGCCTGACCTCATTGGCTACCACTTTCCTCACTCGCTATGACCCAAAGCCCTTGCTCTTCAACAAGCATGGCGAGGTCCTTCCTGCCTGGGCCCTGTGCAATTGCTCTTGCCTCCACCTGAAGTAACTTTCCCCCAAATGTCCACATAATTCACTTCCTCGCTTCATTTAGGCCTTTGTTCTCTATGGCCTCCTCAGAGGCCCACCTGCCCACCCTACAGAAAATAGCACCCTGCCTGAACCCTTTCCATCTCCTTGCCCTGCTTTTTCCTACAGCGCATGATTATCTGACATTGTGTTACATACTAGTTCATGGATTTCCCCTTCTAAAATTCACTTCTATGATAGTCCGGCTTGCTTGGCTTAGTGGTTGATTGTCAACCTATGAACCAGGAGGTCACAGTTAGATTCCAGGTCGGGGCATGTGCTGGGTTACGGGGGCATGTAAGAAGCAGCTGATCAATGATTCTCTCTCATCATTGATGGTTCTCTCTCTCTACCTCTCCCTTCCTCTCTGAAATCAATAAAAATATGTATTAAAAACATAAAAGGGCCCTGACCGGTTTGGCTCAGTGGATAGAGCGTCAGCCTGCGGACTGAAGGGTCCTGGGTTCAATTCCAGTCAGGGACATGTACCTTGGTTGCAGGCATATCCCAGTAGGGGGTGTGCAGAAGGCAGCTGATCTGTGTTTCTCTCTCATCGATGTTTCTAACTCTCTAGCCCTCTCCCTTCCTCTCTGTAAAAAAATCAATAAAATATATTTTTTAAAAAAACACATAAAAGGGACAGAAATTCTCTGTGGATACACCCATGTTTAAAAAAAATAGACTTCTGTTCGTTTATCCAGCACCTAAAGTGGCAAAGAGTAAGCATCCCCCCAACTATTTGTTGATACATTTAATCAACTATTTCATTTACCAGGTGTACCGGTTAATAAAGCAGATTTTGTAATCAAAGAAAACACGATAATTTCAAGAGAAACATCCAAAGTGCTTTATTCGCCCTAGCTAGTTTGGCTCAGTGGATGGAGTGTCGGCCTGCAGACTGAAGGGTCTTGGGTTCGATTCCGGGCTCCATCCCCAGTGCAGGGTGTGCAGGAGGCAGCCAATCAATGATTCTCTCTCATCATTGATGTTTCTATCTCTCCCTTCCCCTCTGAAGTCAATAAAAATACATATTTAAAAAAGTGCTTTATTCAAAGTAATGTCCATCGCTAGCTACACATTTCCCCCATCTTTCAGGTAATTTGTGGATACCATCCCAATAGAACTTTTCTTGTTTTAAGGCAAACCATTCAGAGACCCAATTTTCCACTTCTTCGTACATTTTGAAGTGCTGCTCAGAAAGTGCATGTGCCATCGATAGGAACAAGTGGTAATCTGAAGGAGCAAGATCTGGTGAATATGGCGGGTGGGTTAACACTTCCCAGGCAAGATCTTTTAACAGGTCTTTAACTGGTTTTGAAGTGTGTGATGGTGCATCATCGTGAAGCAAAATTACTTTGCCGTGTCTTCTGGCCCCTTCTGGTTGTTTTACGATCAAAGTGTGGTTCAAATGGATTATTTGAGGTCGGTAGCGATCAGCATTAACGGTTAGAAGCTCATAATACACCACACCTTCCTGATCCCACCAAACGCAGAGCATTGTCTTCTTTCCGAAGCGATTTGGCCTTGCAGTCGATGTTGATGGTTGACCTGGATCAATCCATGATTTTGTGCGTTTGGGATTCTCAAAATAAATTCATTTTTCACCACCAGTCACAATTCGATGCAAAAACTACTTTCTTTCATGCTGTTGAAGCAACATTTTACTGATGACTTTTCGGTTTTCTATTTGTCTTTCGTTCAGTTGATGTGGCACCCATTTTCCTTCCTTTAAAATCTTTCCCATTGTTTGTAAACGATCGGAAATTGTTTGCTGAGCAATGTTTAATCTTTCTGCAAGTTGTTTTTGAGTTTGACATGCATCTTCAGCCAATAATGCTTCTAATTGTTGGTCTTCAAACTTTCTCGGTTGACCTGGACGTTGTCTTTCACATCGAAATCATCCCTTTTAAAGCATTTAAACCAGAGTTCACAAGTATCTTGAGATGGAGCATGTTCACCCTAAGCTTCCCAAAGTATACGGTAACTTTCAGCAGCACGTTTCTTCAAAATAAAGTAGTGAATTAAAACTTCCCGCAAATGCTCTTTTTTTGGCACGAAATTTGACATTTTTAAGCGTAAAAATATCTAGGTTAACACCTTCAGCAAATTTGACATATGAAGTTTTGAAGCTTGCTGTCAACACAACAAAATAGCATACATATCAAGTCACATGTCAACACATGTGTAACTCCATCTATTGAAAAAAATCCGATTAGGCAGGAGGTAGTGGTGCTATCCTCGGTTTACAGGAAGCTATGGCGTACGAAGGCTCAGTAAGGACCTGGGAACAAAAGGAGGGGGAAATGAGTGAACGGAAGCAATGGCTGTCGGGTTTGTACACAACCAGGGAAACGCCAACCACCCAGGATCACCAACTCAACAAGCTGTTGGCCACGCAGGAGGAAGGCACAAAGAACCAACGTCCCTTCCCTAAGGACGTGGCTCGAGGTTGCCCTCCCGCCACCCCCCGGGGCTGGCACGGCAGGCACCGGACCGAGGGCAGACAATCATTAACAGCAAGCCTGCCCGCCGGGCCTGGCACCGGGAGCGGCGGCGGGGCGGGCCGGTTTGGACAGTTACACAACTAACCCTGGGAACATCCGGCTTCCTCCCACCCCCCGGGCGGCGCTCACGTGCCCGGCCTCGCGACCCGCAGCGGCGCCCCGGAGAGGCGAGGCGGCCGGCGGGTCTCGGGCGGAGGCGGGGTCCACAGTCCGCGAGCGGGAAGCGCGGCGACTCCCGGGGGGGGCGGCCAGCGGGTGGGTGTGTCCGCGGCCCGGCGCTCCCTCTGATTGGCCGGCGGGATGACGTGCACGCTGACTCTCGGCCCTGGGGCGCTGGGAACGTGCGTCAGCTTTACGCAATCGGAGAGGAAGAAGGGGCGGGCCTGGAGGCTCGGGACGGCCGCCCATTGGCTGGGAGGCGCCGGAGCCGGGCGGGACCTGGCCTCGCCGGAGATGGGCGGCGCCGCGAGTTTGGTCCAGGAGGTGGGTACCGGCTTCAGTGAGACGATCATGGCAGCTCGGACCGGTCAGAGTATCCTGAGGAAGGGGGTCTCGGTCTCGGGATGTCGTCCAAAGTCGCCGGTAGCAGCTGGACCCCCGGTTTCGGCGCAGGGGCCTACGCGGAACGTCAGGTAATAAACAACAGGGGCGCCGCGACCCGGGAAGTTTTCCGCCCGGACCCACGGAGTTGGGGGGGGCGCCGGGGGTCTATGAGTGGATGCGGACCCGGAGCCGGAGCCGGAGCCGGACCCGGACCCGGACCCGGACCCGGAGAGAAAGGTTTCTCGGCTTCTCCATTGGAGAGACGGGGGCGCCGCGTTGATCCGCGGGGGCCCGGCGCCCGCCAGCCTGTCCCGCCGCCCCGGCTGCCTCGGCGGCTCGCTGGCCTCGCGAGAGGCGGCGGATCCTGGGGCGCAGCCACTCCGGGAGCAGCTCATCAGCCGGGCGGCCTCGCCGGCCTGGGGCTTTTCCGCTCTCCTTCCCTCCGCGGGGCTGGGCGCCGGGGGCGAACCCCTCCTCCTGCTGCTCGCGGCCCGCGTGCCGGAGGACCGGGCGTGCGCTCCCAGGTTCTGGTAGAGGTCTTTGCCCCCGCCCTTTGGTGCTTGCAAAACTGAAGGCAGCCGACGTAAGGGACTTGAATTTTTTTTTTTTTCCGCTCCGCTGTAACTTGCAGGTCCTGTAACCTTGAACCAGAGTCTGTCTTCGATTTTCCCGGCTGGTTCCTTTTTTTGGGGGGGGGGGGGTGGGGGTGGGGGTGGGGGTGGAGAAGAACGTGAACCGTGAAAAATTCCATGCTTCCACCCCTTAGTTTCTTCTTACTCAGGACAATGTCATGAAGGATGCTCGAAAATTGAAACCGGTTGTCAGCAGTACGGAACGGAGGGAGGAATCACACATCTAGTTGAGCTCCAGGGCGTTTAGATTCTAGGAAGAATTTTTTTGAAGGCCAGCGCATCCTTTTCAGACAAATACTGGTTGAAATGGAAATAAGACCGTCTCAGCAACGTTTACCCCTGCTTCAGAAAATAACCTGAGAAAGTAGTTCCACACACAACACACCCTAGGGTGCTTTAGACCTGCTTGTATTACTCCCACAAAACGTTTGGATGGCAAAGAAAACAGTCGCCTTAGTGTCATAATTAAGGCTTACATTTCAAGATAAATATCTGCTGTTGATGATAATGAAGATGGAGGGAGTTTATGAGTTCTTGGCTAGTCAGAAGCATTAACATAGATTCTGGCCTATGAATCATTAACATAGATGGTTATAATTATATTAGTAGATAATATGTAGTTATGATACTTTTGTACTTACCTAGTTATTAATAATAGAAAGGAGCAAAGGGAAGGCCAGACATTATAGGCATGTTCCCTGCAAAACATTGGGGGAAGGGGACAGTTCAAAGGGAAGAAAGACCTGCCAGGTAAGGTTGGGGTGGCAGGGAAGGTGTTGCCTTTCTCTCCCACCTGGGAACAGAGGTCTTTGGCCAGAATGGGCGTAGCCGCTGCCGGCATGCAGAACTTTGGGGAAATGTAATCCCCCAAACAAAGAAGCTTGCTCTCCCACGTTCTTGGCCCTCTTGGGACTCACGTGACTGTGGGCTTACGCGCCTGCTTCCCTGCATTTGCCCCCACACAATGGACTAATGGACTGCAGCTGGCCTGATGCTGAACTGGACCCAGCTCCAGCCTGGACAGGGAACTCTGGACACTGGCTTTGCTTCTAGCTTTACTGAATCCCCAGCTGCACTTCTACAACTGGACTCAGGGACATGGGGCTTAATTCCACGGAGATAAAGCTTTCTACCGTATCTCAGCCTCCCGTGGGGGCCTCCGGAAATTCTTCCAGCGGCACCCCAAGAACCTCACTCCCACTAACAATGGGGGAAGACGAGGTGCATTTTTCTCCGGTAACAGTTATATGTAATTACAATAAATACATATTTAATAATTATATTATTATAGAGTATTATACATACTCTAACATTTGAGATGTAATATTGCAAGATGAATGACCAAAAAAGCTGTCCTTCATCTGGTCCAGTTTTTATTTCATGGTTTAACCATATATATGATTGTATGTCTCCTCATATTGCAGTTGAAGACACGTTATTCTTGATAGTGTATGAAAATAGATGTGCTGTCCAGGGCATTGTTACCATAGTCTGAAAACTGAGCAGGTAAACTCCTTTAAGCTTGCTTTAAACACAGGTGTTTCGCTTATGATTATAATTGGATTGTGTATGGGTTTCTTTGAGGGACTGAAGGGATGGTATTACATGAACCTACTACCAAACTCAAAACCATATATAGTTAGAAGTAAGCATCCTATTAACCAGACCCTCAGTTCACCTTTTCAGAGCAATGATCTCTTTTTTTAATAAAAGTTTTATCTCATAGAAGCTTTTTTTCCTGATATTGATTTACCAGAAAATTAGTAAAATTGTGCACAATATCTTTACATAATTGGTTTTTATAATAGATAACAAGGTATCTAACAAAAAGTGGGGAAAGTAGGTAAAACTGTTACAGCAGTTAAAGACATCTAAGAATGTCTTAGAAGGGAAACAGATAATTAGGCATTTTGTACACCAAATTTGGATTTGTAATTAGTGTGGCTAACAGATTCTAAATTATTTTTGTGGCTTCTTTTTAAAAGAGGAAGCTAAATTAACTTCCTAATTATTACTATTATTTTTTTTATTTTTTAGAGAGAGAGTGGAAGGGAGGGGGAGAGACAGAGAGAGAGAGAGAGAGAGAGAGAGAGAGAGAGAGAGAGAGAGAGAGAGAGAGAGAGAGAAAATGAGTGTGAAAGAAACACATCAATTGGCTGTCTCTTGCATGCGCCCTGACCAGGGCCAGGGATCGAGCCTGCAACCAAGGTATGTGCCCTTGACTGGAATCAAACCTTGGACTCTAGTCTGCAGGCCAACACTCTGTCCATTGAGCCATACTGGCTAGGGTCTAATTATTTTATTTCCACTGCTCTACTTTATTTAGCAGAATATGTGCCATTCACTTTTATTGGTATAATCCCACTTTAAAGTAAACTATAGGTTTCAAAAAAAAATCACTATATTTTAATATTATCTTCACCTTTAAAATAAGATTTGCGTAACACCCTTACCCACTCTAGGAGAGGAATCTATCTAAAATCTCTTACTAAAAAAGAATATCATGGATATCTTTGAAATATGTTCTTACCATTTATTATAAAATCAACTACTGCTTGTGATGTCTTAGAAAACTTGGAATTCACAATGCAATCTTGTTTTACCATGTTTTCCCCATTATTTAATTTCTTGAAATGTTCCATCCTTTTGTGCCGGGATGATGGAACAACTGTTCGGATAGGGTCACCTGGTCTCCAATCTGAGAGTGAGACCTAATTTCAAATCTAATAGAGTAGAGAAAAAATTAAGGAACCCTGCCCTGGCCGGTGTAGCTCAGTTGGTTGGAGCCTCATCCTATACAGCAAAAGGTGGCAGGTTTGATTCCTGGTCAAGGCACATATCCAGGTTGTAGGTTCAATCCCCAGTCGGAGGCAACTGATCACATCGATGTTTCTCTCTCCCCTCTCTTAAAAAAAAAAGGAGAAGAATTAAGGAGCCTCTATGGTTCCAGCTTGGAAAACAACCTCGGTAGATAAGATGAGGTGAAAAATATACAGTGAATATTGTAGCAAGTGTGTGGCAAGATTTTGTTGTAATGTGACCACCGACTGAAAGCCAGCGTTTTGGGGTTTTGGGAGATTCCCTTTGTGCCAGGAGCTTCTAAGCCTAACTAAGCTGTTATTTTAGTTATGGTGCTTAAGAGGCTTGGGGGTGTGTGTGTGTGTGTGTGTGTGTGTGTGTGTGTGTGTGTGTGTGTGTAAAGTGGCAGAGCCTTCTAAAGTGTGATAGTCATTTTACTATATCATTTGTTTCTCTTAATTTTTAATGTAATCTAAATCACATACTGTTTGTCTTTGTAGATACTTAGCTTCCTGTGGTATACTGATGAGCAGAAATCTTCTACTACATACCTCAGTTTTGCCCAAGGAGATATATGCAAGAACTTTCTTCAAAATTGCTGCACCGTTAATAAACAAGAGAAAAGAGTATTCAGAGAGAAGAATTATAGGGTTTGTATACAGTAATAATTCTACTAAAGAGCACGTTCTTTTCTACCGAGTATTGAGCCTCTTTTTTCTGGATTCTCTGCTTGTAGGCTAAGTGCTGTCTCTTCTAGAGTGGCCTTTCCATAGCCGTTGCTTTTTATAAACATATTTTAAGTGGATATAATTACATGGTAATTTTTATACGATATATTTCAATCTTGACATGTAAAGAAAATAATTAAGCTGTTATGACCTGCATTATTATTATACATTATTCTTTTCTACAGTGGCAACATTACTAATATCTAGGCCCCAAATATGTTTAACTAGCTCCCTCATGTACACACATACAGAGATAAGTACATACAGACATACTAAGAGGCCCCTACCATCTAGAACCTTTTCTGTAAAGGGCCAGATAGTAAATATGTTAGGCTTTGTGGGCCATACTGTCTCTGTTGCAACTACTCAACTCTCATTGTAGCCCCAAAGTAGCCATAGAAAATATATAATAAATAAATGGGCATGGCTATGTTCTAATAGAACTTTATTTACAAAAACAAGCATTGGGGCCCTGATCTAGGGGTATATGTAGCATAGGATAGAGATTCTGCACTTCTGGTACCATACTTAGTTATTACAATATTATTAACTATATTCCCTATCCTGTACCTTAGGTTCCTGTGATTATTTTGTGACTACCAATTTATAGTTCTTAATCCTTTATTACCCAGCTCCCAAGCCCCCAACCCTCTGGAAACCATCAGTCTGATCTCTGTATGAGTCTGTTTTTATTTGCGTTTTTTAAAAATATATTTTATGATTTCAGAGAGGAAAGGAGAGGAGAGAGAGATAGAAAGATCAGTGACGAGAGAGACTCACTGATTGACCGCCTCCTGCATGTCTCCTACTGGGGATCGAGCCCATAACCTAGGCATGTACCCTGACCAGAAATCAAACTGTGACCTCTTGGTTCATAGGTCGACGCTCAGCCACTGAGCCATGCTGGCCGGGCATGAAATGTGCTTTTTTAAGATAACAATTTATGATAAATCTCTTTGCTCTAGAGCAAACATGTCAAAACTCAAAGGCTAACACTGGCCAAATAAACAGGTTTAAGTTTATGTGGGCCGCAAAAAAACAAAAGCTTCAATTTTCATAGAAACGTAGGTTTATTTCGATAGAGACATGCTGAATACAAAGGGCTGAAATAAATGAGTCATCATTAACATTAATAGAACATTTTAACAAAAATTAGTATTTTTTCTTTGAACATTAACTTACTAGACACTGAATAACTGCACAAATTAATAAGCATAACACAAATAAACTTATTTTTCTCATTCTCCGAAAGTGAAATATTTCCTGTTACGCACACCAAACAAGTCAGTACAAGACTAATGACGTGGCAATCGGCTGCTAAAATATTCGTTGCTAGTATTAGTGGAGAGAAATGGTGTGCCTGTGCGTAAGGGTAATGAATGCAACACAATTATAGTAATCAGTCATTAGCGACCATTGTAGTTCGTTATTAATAATTATGTATAGCAGGATATTATAAAAATTAAGTTACAAAATTTTTATTAAAAATTTCTTACACACCGTTATATTGGCTGGGCCACAAAAATATTCGTTGTGGGCCGTGAATTTGACATGCTTGCAAGTCTAAAGTATATATTTGATCTTTTAAATGACTGAGACAGAGTTCCACAATGTGGGTGTACCAGAATTTATTAATCATTTATTACTATCATATTAAGTATTTATTAATGTCTAACAACTGGTAAACATTAAGTTTTTTTTTTCTCACAAACTCAATTTTTAAGTGCTGGCCATTAATTAAAATTATAAAAAGTACATCTGCAAGCCAGATCCGGTCTGTGGTGTGTCAAATTATGACCTCTGCTATATATGTATATTTAGTTCCCTTTCATTTTGTGTTGCTTTGAGGTCACTCATTTCAGAGCATGTATGGTTCAATGTGTCCCAAATGATTTATTGTCTCATATGCAATAAGTTTTATTTATATTCAATTTAAAGTATATGTATACCATATAACTAAATGCAGTTAACAGTTCTTTTTTTTTTTCTTTAAAGATACTCTATGCAGGAAATGTATGATGTAGTAGCAGGAATGGAAGATTACAAGCATTTTGTTCCATGGTGCAAAAAATCCAATATAATATCAAAGAGATCCGGATACTGCAAAACACAATTAGAAATTGGGTTTCCACCTGTATTGGAGCGCTATACATCCGTAGTAACCATGGTGAAACCACATTTAGTAAAGGTAATTGTTTTATTTCTTTTAAATATTCCCAACATACTGATTATATAAAATGGGTTCAGGTGTAATTGATTTAAAAGATTTTCCTAAACTAAAAGAAGAGGAGGAAAATAACCACTAAAATATGAAAATGAGAAGCTTTTTTTTTTCTTCTTTCTGTTGAAGACTACTCACTCACAGGAAAGACTGGGCCACACAGCGAGAAATGTTTTAAGTTAATCTTTGCACTGTTTTTTTTTTTAAAGTGAAGGAAGGGAAAGCTGTGAAAGGATGAAGGAAGGTAGAAAAGATAAATGTGGAGGGTATAAATATTACTGTGGCCCTGCCATGTTCCAGGTATTGGAATGCCAGCTGCTGGGACATGTGTCACATGAACCCTCTCACCCTTGTCAGCAGAGGGTACACGTGTAGGAAAGGTACCGACTGCAACACACAAACGGGCAGGCTCCATAGGGTGATACCCATTTCTTTTGAATTCCTGAAGTGCAGTGACAGACTTTTACAGCTGAGTTACATTTTGTACCCACAGGATTTGGTGGTGATACCATTTTTTGGTATCAGCCAGAGCTAAGCACCTTTGTCATTTCTTTGTCAGGCACTGAATGAATTGTAACTCATAGTAGAAAGCGTATGCTTGTTCAGTGAAGCTAAGACCTTCAAGTCCACCCTAGTCTCACTCTCAAAACTTGAACTCCACTTAAAAGACTGTGTTCCATTCTGGGATTTTGCCATTATTATGAATGTTTTAGAGTTTTTACATACTATACTTAATTGCCTAACTTATAATAGCTATACTTTAAATAGCTACTGATTGGGCTATTTGTAATACTTCATTTGAATTACTCATTTAATCTTCACCACATCCCTTTGAGATTCAAATGTTATTATTCTCATTGTATAGTTGAGCAAAATAAAGCTCAGAAGAGTTAGATAACTTGAGCAAAGTTAAAAGTTTTTATAAGACTCTATAACTCAGTCTTTCTGATATCAATGAATATTTCTATAGTCTTTATTCCCTGACTTCAGTCTCCTACCACTTAAACTCTTATAACTTAAATCTTAAAATATTGTAGGTGTCTAAAAGAACTCTAAAAATAAAATTGCATTTTCTCCCTCTGACTTTCTTCTCTTCCTGGCTTCAGTTGTTTTATTGATCATGGGCCCATCTACTCCACCATCCTCCCTCACACACATAACATTACAATAATGTCAGGCAGTACCATACATCTCCACGTTCCATGAATGTACCATACAGTACTTATTCCACAGCCCCATGCCTTTGCATAATGTTCACTCTTCTTCCTGTAATGAACTTGACTCCTTGCCTGTTAATTCATCAAATTCCAGCTGTCTAATGTTGCCTCCTCCCTTTCCTTTCTTAGGGAAATCAGCTCCACCTCTGATTTCTCTGAGCTTTTTACATGCTTTATTTATCTCTTGATACTCTAGTATAATTAGTTCTTCATCTGGATTTCTGCTTGACAAGATTGAGCTGCTTGAGGGAATGGGACGTCCTCTTTTTCCTCTCTGTCCTCAGGAACAGCACTAAAATGATGGGAGCCATGAGGGCTCCTTGCTTAGGAAGATCTCACTACTGCGTTCCTGGGTTATTGCAGATCTAGAGATACTAATAATAATGTCAGGAAATTTCAACACTGTGGAGGAGAGAGGAAACCATTAGAAAAAGTGATAATAGATGTATTAGATGATCATTGCTAGCTCAGTTTTATGAGGCTTAGAGAAATTAAGAACCTTACACAAATTCACTGTATGTGTCATATTCCAAAACTTTTTCCATTAAAGTAAGCTGCCTCACTTAATGTGCTAATTGTTTCAAGATATACTTGAAAATAACACAACTATATATGCTCGGTTTTCAGTTATCCATGGCTCAAGTACTGAATTATAAAACCTAATACATATTTACTTATAACATGCAATAAAAATCATTATAACCAAGGAAGGAGCAGAAGCCCTGTGACATTTTCTGTGAATTATTAGCTTCCCCAAATGTGCCTGTGACTTTATGTGCCAGTTATAATGTGTTTGTCTACATGAGTCTGTAATGGCCTGAAGCCCTGAGAGTTCTCAGCAGATTTAATAGAGGCAACAGGTCAGTGACTCTTACTGCCTAGTTCAGAACATAAACATTTTATGTGGCCTAGTTTCTATGGCTGGGGTCAGTTCAGTCAGAATCACCAGCTGAAGGTCATCATCAGAACACCTACTGTGTTCAGCCTCTCTGCTGTTAGGAATGCGGTCTTTGGTAGTGATATCCCTTTCAACATGTAGCCGTAAACATCTGTCCTCGGGCTAGATAATCCGCATCAGTGCCCCACTGCCACATTTTGTGCCCAAGTAGTCAGAGGAAGGTGTATTGAGTCTTCTCAGCAGCTGGTTCTCCTACATTGTTACATTCCCTGTAAGCTGCTTATGTGGTTGTAAGAAAGGTAGAATGTATTATCTTAAAATTGGATAGCTTAAATAAAGATCTTATTACAGACTTTTGATGTGCTTAAAAATTAACTGGTCATTATTGAACTATATATATAAATCCGAACTTTAAAAATAAATTTTAATGTTTTTATTGATTTCAGAGAGGAAGAGAGAGGGAGAGATAGAAACAGCAATGATGAGAGAGAATAATTGATCAGCTGCCTCTTGCACACCCCTCCTGGGGATCGATCCTGAAACCTGGGCATGTGCCCTGACCGGGAATCAAATGATGACCTCCTGGTTCATGGGTTGATGCTCAACCACTGAGCTGCACCAGCTAGACTAAATTCAGCTATTAAAGTAGTTAGTATTTCTGAAATCAATAAAAAATATATTTTCTAAAAGCAGTATTTTAATGACTACTATTTTACAATGTCTAAATGAATATTAAGACATTCACTTTCCATTTTAATAATTAAATTATATTTTTGATAAACATGTAAATAGAGCATTTCTTTATAAATACCGTACTTGTTATTATGGATGTAGTTGATCTTTGTAATGATTCTACCATGTTATCATCTGATAATTGATTCAAAGGGAATTCAATGAAGAGAAACTGAGGCATAAACTGCAAATCAATTTTTAACTCTTTGGCTCCCAGTTTGAACTGTCTGTGGAGAGATCCAGAATGGTCAGAAATTCTGTGCTTGGGGAGGCTATAGCTAGGGAAGAAAAAGTGATTGTTTACTTTGCGGAAAATAAGTTTAACTATGCAAGTCCTTATTTTGCTAATCTGTAGTGTATAGCATTGGGGAGGGACATTATAAACTCTTGAGGGAATAACTTATCAAAGAGAAAAGGGGTAGTGGAGCTTTATCATTTATTGGCCCCAATAAATGCCAGAAGAGCTTAACACTTAAGGCTTAATTGAGGAGAGTTTTTTTTTTTTAATGGTCTGCTGCTGGGGAAAGTGATGTGTATTCTTGAGGTCAGTTGTCTACTAGTATAATAAGGCCCACATAGCATCTTAGGATAGTAAATAACTTCATCCAAGGTCATAACCACCCTAACAATGGACTAATGACTGTGGTCTGGCCTCCATTTTTCACACAGCAGAAGGCAAACTCTTCAGTGGGTCTCAGTCAGCATTTTTAGTGCTATGGAATGGGGGCTAGGATGCTCTGCACTGAATCTCACTAAGTGTTGCATTTCAGTGTGCACACATAGAAAGTAAACGTGCGCACTGGAGAGGTCAGGTCAGGCACAAGAGTCAGGGCCAGGCTTCCGTAAAGACTGGAGCCATAGAGGCCTCTAGAAATAAAGGATAATGAGTGAAGGATGTGATTGATAAAGAGGAAAAGCTTTGGGTAGGAAAGAAGATAAAATTTTCCATAAGGATCTGTGCCAGATACCTTAAAATGTTTTAGCCAACTTAGAGTGATGGTATAAGATAGATATTATACTCATTTTGTAGATTAAGGAATTAACTTGTTCAGGATAACTTTTAAGTGGCAGAGCTGGAAATAAACATCCAGAAAATCACTGTTTTGCTGCTGAAGGAGGGAACTCTGAATAGCTCAGTGGGTGAGACGGTGGAAGAGAGATCAGCTGGCAACCTTGAGGGTCCCAGGGAAAAAGAAAATGCTTATATTGGCAAGAGGTCGCTTCCTAGTACCAAGCTAAAAGTGAGAAGTTTTCATCACCGGTGGTCTGACCATAGAAAATATTTGCCTTTCAAAGAAGTCCTCCTCCATTACAGATTCTGGACAATCCCAGTGGTATTTATTGCAGCTGTATTTTCCATTTTGTTCTAGGCATCCTGCACTGATGGGAAGCTTTTCAATCACTTGGAGACTGTTTGGCGCTTCAGCCCAGGTCTGCCTGGCTACCCAAGGACTTGTACCTTGGATTTTTCAGTAAGTCTCTCATATCACAAAGCCCTTCCTTTGTTCCAAATATCAGGTGAAGTTGGTAAAAAAAGGAATAATCCACTTATTAGAGCCCATTAATATGCCATTATTAATAATCTTATAGCAATTACTGAAAACTGCTTTTTTAAAATCTCAAATTTTTGAGTATTGAATTTCTGTTTCTCTACTAATTTTATAAGAATATTAATGAATCTTTCTCTTTCTATTGTATTTCTTGAGACCTTGAATAACAATTCCTTCTCTACTTTCTAATTTTTACAAGTCCATACGTTATAAGACGTATGCTGACTTTACTGCCAGTTTAATAACTTATTAACACCAAATGAAATTTACACATTGATCTGATCTTATGATGCAGAAATAAAGTGCAAAAGGAACAAATATGTTTTTAGAATCTAGGGACAGGTATTTTCTTGTTCACATCACCTTAGCTATAGCACTGTGGCTTTTTCTTTGCCAACAGAATATACTTGCTGTTTATATTTGCAACTCAGGCATTACATTTTAAGAAATGGTCATAATATTAATGGTCATAAATTTCTACATGCTGTTCTCAGCTCTTGAATTGCTTTCATTAAAATATTAGTGGACATTAATGGGACAGTTGGGGACATTTGAATTAGACCTGTGTAGATTAAATAATAGCATTATTATCTAATAATATTAACTCTCTCTGTTAATTTCCTGGTTTTAATCATTGCACTGTGGTTATAGAATACATTAAAACAGGGGAATCTGGTTGATGGGAAATCTTTACAAAGATTTCTGTACTGTTTTTGCAACTTTCTTGTAAATCTTAAATTATTTCAAAATTAAAAGTTTTAAAACTTAGTAGATATTTGCTCTTTAATATACTACTTCTCAAAGCTTACCTGAGTTCTATCTTGAGGGGATATAAGTTCATTGACTACTTTGACATTGAGCCCCCTACCCCATCTGTTTCGTGGATCAGTCTTACCTCCTTGCTGCTACTTCCCAGGTGAGGGAGATTGCTTCTCTTCCTTATTCCTACTGGGAGGCAGGGAGATCTAAAAGGGGCCCCTTAATAGGAAGCCAGAGTAATAAACATGGGATTCAGCAAAGACTTTTTCCATTTTTTAAACTTAATAAAAACTGACTCTGCCTTGAAATGAGTCATTGGTCTTGTTCACTTAAGTTTGTTTTGCCCACAGTTTGTTGTGCTTTTTGCAGTAAATATGACTCCCTCTTCTGAGAGGTGTTCAAAATCTCATCTAGATAGGCCCATCCAGCTCTGCCTTCCACACTGGGCCAAAGAGCCCATTTCCCAGTGTGAACACAGTGCCCTAAGAAGAGATTTTGTGAGGGAAAGACCTTCCTGCGTTAATTGTGAACATTTTTCTACAGGTTTCTTTTGAATTCCGCTCACTTCTACATTCTCAGCTTGCCACATTGTTTTTCGATGAAGTCGTAAAGCAGATGGTAGCGGCCTTCGAAAGAAGAGCGTGTAAGCTGTATGGTCCAGAAACAAATATACCTCGGGAGCTAATGTTTCATGAAGTTCATCACACGTAAAAAGAGCAAAGGACTGAACTGGTCACCTACTTGTGACTTCAGTGTATTCACTTTTAGAGCGTGCTTTTATCATTTGCTTTCAGAAGCCAGAAAGCATTTGTTCAGCCCAGCTTTGATTATAAACCTGCACCATTGAAAATTTGCACTTGGAATATGGAAGCACATGTACATAGAATTCAATCACGTACGATTCAAAGTAATGTGTACATTCGCATATTTACCGTCAATGGGATGTCCTCACTATTGCTAGAATACTGACGTCACTCTTCTGAGAGAAATTGAAACTAAATTTAAACCTTTTAGTTATCACTTTATCCGAAAGAGGCTAGTTGAGATACTCATGTAGTATTACAATGACCATATCACGTTTAAGTTATTAAATTCAGACTATTTATAACTGTCATAGGGCCTGTGTCATGGGTTAGGATATTTGTGTAATCATCAGATACTTACAGTAAAAACGTTAACAATACTGTTAATGAAGGTTCCTTGGCACCTTTTTAAAATTGTCCTCATGGTAGTAGGAGATAATTCAATGCTATAGTGAGGTTAGCTCCCCTGATAAACTCCTGGCTTTTTTTGGTGAGTGGTCCAGAGCTTTAAGCTACATTTTTTATAGTTTGCAACCCTCTCCCAGGTACTTTGCTCTTTCAACAATGCTGATTGTGTATCAAATTGTGTCTACAACAGTGGGCAACATGAAGAGAAGTTGGCTGCTGTCTCCAGCACCATGCATCCCTATTTTGTATTTATTGTGTATACTCACTTTCAATAATGTATTTCAAACTGATATTTTTGTATACAAATCAATGTCAGGACTGAAGTGGTAACTTAATAAAGTTAATTTGTTTATTTTTTGTAGTTATTCTGGTTATTGCAATCTTCCTGTCTCAGTGTGTATTTATAGACATAGTAAAGTTTAGTTATAGCATTTATATCTTTAAAATACTTTCACAGAAACAAATCTGGACAAAATTCAGACTTTTAATCAATGTTGATCACCTTCCCTCCTTTCACTCCATACCCAATAGCCCTCTTGCATTACCTTTCCAATTATAGCACTATTAACTTTGTTTCCTCAGATCAATTAGTGGCCTCGATACTTAGTTCCCTGCATAAATGCATCTTTGCATCACTTTATTGAATGCGTTGGTTTGGAGTACCTGATGTATATAGCGGTGAAGGACTCCTATCCCATTCACATGGAACATGGTTGTGCCCTCACACAGGTGAAGCAGTACCTTCCCACTTACAGGTGAGTTATCTCCCAGAGCTTCAGCAGTTTATATGTAATTTGATAACAAAGTTTTTAAAAATGCCAAAGACCAGTTATCTTTTTTCTCTGTACAGTACTTCTCTTTTGGTGGAAATAGAATTTGTACTTTACCATACTCTTCCAAACACCATGGGTAAATTCTTAGGTTTAGAATCTTAGTGCTTAGGCTGGTATTCTAGCATGTAGCTGGTGTTTCGGTGAGGGAACCCTGGAATATGTAAATATTGCCTTGATATAGCCATCCCTTTTGACCCATGAGGTTCAAGTTATGTCCAGAACCCAGGTCACAGGAAGTGTAGAGACAGGATATAAACCCGAGCCTTCTGGCTCCACCATCAGTGCCCCTGGGTTCGCTCCATCTAGTCCAGCAGCCTAGAGGCCATGACTGTGACCTACAATGGGGCAGCTAGGCTTTCTGTATCATGAGGGGGAAGCAACACCCCCTTTCTTAACTTCGTGAAGTGGCATCTGGTGAGTGGAATCGGGATGGGGAGGGAATGCTACTGAGATGAAACCGGTAAGATTTTTCTCTGGAAGCGTCTTTGGTCTTTGCCTGGTTGAGTGAGGACATTTAGTTTGCAGCTACATCTGCCATCCTCACAAAGAGGGAAAATGTAATTTTTCCAGAGAAGCCAACTCAGAACTCTCTAAACCAACCTTCCAGTTGTTAGCCTGGCTTGTACATAATTGTAGCAAAAGTTGAACAAGTATTCCCTAGTCCAAGATTGTTCACAGGGTTAAAACAATCCAAGCATTCAGTCCTAGCACTTAATTTTTTCTCCTGCTAATCTCTTTAGGCTCTAGTCATTCTGACAGCAACTAGAAATCTCAAGTCCAGGTGTTTCCCATTCTGTTTCTTCTAATCAGCTGGCTGCAAAATTATTTTTAGGTGCAGGACTTTAAGTGACTTAGGCTTTTGGCCTGTGATGGGATTGTATTTTTCCATTTCTGCCCAAGCAATGTGTGTACAAGATAAGGACAGCGGAAACATTTGCCTCAATGCCCAGCTTACACCAGCCTAAGCAGCAGGCCCAGGACCTTACTGAGGAGGAGTTCCCACCAGAGATCAGGTGCTACAGCTCCAAGATAGACTAGGCTAGTCCCTGGCCCAGATGAGAATAAAAATTCAATGAACTTTAAAACAAATTTTTATTACACAAAGGTCACATAATTGGGTATTTCTCTACTTTGTACACAATTATTCTTACTCTCCACAGAAAGGCTGCTTCTTCACTTCTCATCGGGTGATGGCAAGCACTAAAATCCTGACTGTAACAGAATAGTAGTAAACATGCCTCAGTGATTTACGTTGAAAGCAGTACATTGGTACATGGCTCTTGCACTTATCAGGAATGTACAAATGTATTTTTATTCAAAAATACAAAATAAATTATCTGTAGGCATGGACAATGACAGCAGTAAACCATTGTGTGTTGTCAACTGAAACCAGTAACTGATGGTTAGAGTGATTTTCTTGAACATCAGCCAGCCTTTTCTTCAGTCATTTCCTTCAACTGACTTCTCTGAAGTTATAGGTGAGGAGATGCCCTGAGCTTCCTCTCAGTTCTCAGTAAGACGGTAAAGCACTATTCCAGGGCTAGAACATGCCGCCTCCCATCCCTCCTCCCATCCCACCCATCCCACCCATCCCAGGGTCCTTCTCCTCTTTAGGAATTTCTGTGACCACAACTTCCGCTGTGGTTAACAGGGAGGCCACGCCAGCAGCATCCAGTAAAGCAGTTCTTACAACCTAGGAAAAGAGTTTGGTAAATACCACTTTTTACTTTGTGAAAAATTAAAACTGAGGACTTACTAAAAGGATTTTTAGAAAGTGATCAACTACTTACCTTAGTTGGATCAATGATTCCTTTTTCCACCATATTCACAAATTCTCCAAGCATGGCGTCATAACCAATTTCTGAGGAACTTTGCAAAATTTTCTCAACTATCAATGATCCCTCAACACCTGCATTCTTAGCAATGGTCATTGCAGGAATTTTTAGTGCTTTCTTAATAATTTCTATACCTATAAAAAAAAAACAAATTTTAACCACCTTAATTCTTTCTTTTATAAATATTACAACACAATTCAACTTGTGAGAGTACTGACATAGGCCAAATCATTTCCCCTGAAAATGATGATGCATCTTCATCTCTCGACATCAGTGCTATTGTACTTTTGTTATTCTGGAAATTGCTGTGTGATTTATTGTCCCATTTAGTGGGCAACATTATTCTAACAGAAAGACTAACAACAGGCTGCAGATAAACTCAGTTGTAAGTTAACTTTTTACCAATTTTTTGATCTTCATTAGTTGGAGTTAATGAGTCCAAGGCTGGACTGCACCGAAGCAGGGCACAGCCCCCTCCCAGGACAATGCCTTCCTCCACAGCAGCGCGGGTGGCATTGAGGGCATCTGTGACTCTGTCTTTCTTCTCATTCACTTCAACATCACTTGTCCCACCAACCTGAAGATTACAATCAGCCCCGTTAGTATGGTTTCTCTGATTCAAGATGCTGACAGTCAAAAGTCATTAGCACCTAGTTTACTTAAAAGCTTAAATAATAAATATCTCCAAGAAGCTAATCCTCTGAACAAGAGCCCAAGAAGTCAAGCATGACCTCTTTCTTACCTTCAGCACAGCTACCCCATCTGAGAGTTTGGCCAGGCGTTCATTTAGTTTTTCCTTTTCATATTCACTAGTTGTGGTATCTAACTGCTCGATGATTTCTTGAATACGTTTTTCAATCTGAGCCTTGTCACCTTTTCCTTTCAAGAGCATGGCATCATCTTTGGTCACAATGACCTCTCCAACTTTTCCTAGGTCATGAGGCTGAACGTCTTCTAGGTTGAGAGTCAATCCTTCTTCTCCAAACACCTAAAAAAACATCGAAAAAGGAGGTCTCAGTGATAGTTTTTCTATTATACTAAACGTTTATTAATAACAGCATGCAGTGTCTTTTTTTTTTTTTTTTTTTTTTCTTTACAGAGAGAAAGGGAGAGGGATAGAGAGCTAGAAACATCGATGAGAGAGATACATCGACCAGCTGCCTCCTGCACACCCCCCACCGGGGATGCGCCCGCAACCAATGTACATGCCCTTGACCGGAATCGAACCTGGGACCTTTCAGTCCGCAGACTGACGCTCTATCCACTGAGCCAAACCGGTTTCGGCAGCATGCAGTGTCTTAATGAAGAAAAAATACCTTGTTTTACTGTTATTTCTTTGAAATGTGAGATTCTAAGACCACTGAATATAGTCTTTTATTGCATTAAGTCTCACTTAACCCTCAATATTTGAGCTTTATGTGAGAAAAGCATAAACTCAGGAAATTCATCCAAGGTCACACTTTTGGTGGAACCAGAACTAACTCTTAAGTCCCCTGTCTTTTTACTATATTCCTAAAAATAGATTAGTGAATAAGGTGGAGAAGGGACTGTGGCACAGCTTAACCCAGCCTGCACCTCTCAGACATGCAACAGAAACAGAGATTAAGCAAGCAGTTCATTTGGCAGTTCTGTGATTGTAAAAAGTGTAAATTCTACATATTAACTTTAGACCTGGAAGTATAAGTAACATTCAGTAAACCACACCACATTTATGTTACTTACGGCACCACCAGTAGCAATAGCCATGTCTTTAAGCTGGTTCTTCCTATTGTCCCCAAAACCTGGAGCTTTGACTGCTACAACCTGAAGACCAACTTTTAGCCTGTTAAGAACAGTAATTATAACAGTTAAGTTAAAAACAAAGGTAACTATTTCACAGACTGAATAATGAGAATAATCATTAAATTTCCATTAAAATAAAATTGGAAAATCTTATGTCTGATATACTTCAATTCTTACATTAAGAGTACATAATTTAGTAACGCCCTAAGATTCTATTTACAGCATTAACATTACCTGTCTTAACCTTTTGCACTCGGATGTCGAGTGCAAATTACTCTTTGAATGTATCAATAATTTGAAATATAAAAAAATCCAAATAAATAAGTTTGTATGAAAAGAAACTCCAGTTTTTTATTCTACTACCGCGCTTTGTAAAATCTGGGGTATTTAAAAAATTAAATCCTGAGTAGAATAAAGGAATCGAGAAAAAAGCAAGAGAGTGCAAAGGGTTAAACTCAAAAGTAATGCATTAAACTATAGATTTTAAAAATTAAGTGAATAGACCTCATTTTATTTTGAGTGCCTATTTCTGGTTCAGACTATTCACTCTTTAAAATTTTCTTTTGCCATGGCCAATGTGGCTTAGTTGCTTGAGCATCATCCCATGCACCACGAAGTTGCGGATTCGATTCCCAGTCAGGCACATAGCCAGTCTGCAGGCTCCATCCCAAGTAGAGAGCATGCAGGAGGCAGCCTCTCATCAATGTTTCTCTTTCCCTCTCTCTAAAAATCAATAAAAAAAAATATTATCCACACACACACACACACACAAATTTTCTTTTAACAGATTATGTAAAACACTGCTGAATACACTTAGATCTGAAACTTTTGATACGGCAGCTCTTTACTGATCTTTTCCCATGCAAAATTATAATTGTGAACATAGTTTCCCAGAAAAATCTTTCTTTAAAAAAAAATGAAAACAAAATTTAATCATTTACCTACAAAATAACTGTAAACACTTATAAAAATAGAAAGATACCACGTACAAAATTAGGCTATGAGAAAGTTGCACAAAATATTATGGACTTTAAGGCCCAATTAAAAAATACACCACCATTCTAACTGGACTAAGGGTTCATGAAGCACACATGTGTTACACAGAACTCTAGATACAAACACAGTGGGTGGAGGCACACAATGGAGATTCCTAACATCAATATAAATTATTCATCTAGAAATGTAAACAAAATATCACTGCTATTACCTATTCAAAACGAGTGTACTGAGAGCTTCTCCATCAACATCTTCAGCAATTATGACCAGGGGCTTGCGGTGAGCATTGGCAATTTCAAGAGCAGGTACAATGGACTGAACACTAGAAATTTTCTTTTCACTCAAGAGAACGTATGCATCTTGGAATTCACATTTCTGACCTGCAAAACAATGAATGTTTCAAAGCAACTTTAGAACTTTAATATTCTGAAAACGACTGAAATTTATGTAATGGAAAAAACTATAAATCAAAGTTCCGTACACTTCACTAGTAAAAGTCACCGATAAGTTCACATTTTCCCTCCATTTCTTATGCTTTTTAACTTTAGTAACATACGAATTTATGTTTTCAGAGATATGACACCAACTAATGCCAACAGTCTGACACATAGCAAATTTAAAATATTTCCGTCATTGAGTTGCTCTTACCTTTTGCTGTATTAATAAAGTATGGAGAAATATAACCTCGATCAAACTTCATGCCTTCAATAATTTCTAATTCATCATTCAGTGTTTTCCCATCCTATGAAAATGATCAGAGTTATCTGTATGAATTTCATTAAAGAAACACAAAAACTAACTATAGACCAGGCTAACAAGTTGACCCACTTGTCTTACTTAAGGGATCCAGGTAGGAGTATGTAAATGCCCCATGGCATCCTACTCTACTTCTGAAAAAATTCTCAGAATGCATATCTGAATTAACTTTTACAGCTGGAAGACAGTACCTCTTATGTTAGGATGCATTCATTCCTGACAGTAAAGGCTAATAATGCACACAAAGCAGAGTTAAGAACTCTATTCTATATAGGTGCACACAGTACACATGAAGGAGTAAAATAGAACACACTTTTAGAAACATACAGAATTTTTTAGCTGACATCTCATTTCAGGCTATCATGGAAAACACACTTGCCTTTACAGTGATGACGCCTTTCCTTCCAACCTTTTTCATTGCGTCAGAAATTATGTTGCCAATTTCTTGGTCTCCATTTGCAGAAATTGTAGCAACCTGAAACAATCAAGTTACCTTTTCAAATTACAAGGTAAGGCTAGTGTTCTCCATCAACTCCCCCTCCTTTTCCTATAACTTCCAAATGGATACATATTAGGGGGGGGGGCGGGCAACAGAGGAAGGGGACTTTGTTTTCAATTTATTATTTGGCTACATTATTTTCAAAAGACATGAAACAAACATGCAATTATTCTTTTAAACAAAAACAGTGAATTAAAGAGGCTGACCCCATTATTTTGTTTTCCTTTGGCAAACATGGCAATACTACAACATACACACAAATGAGTCTTACAGCATGCAGAAATAACATAGCAGCCCATTAAGACTCACATCATGATCACTGAATTATTTCAAAATGTTTTAGCAAGCATTTAGTAAGAAAACTGCTTCCAATGTAGGTGATTGAGTAGTATTATTATTGTGAAATTGGTCTATGATTTCCATGAAATATTATTAAAATTTTTTACTTTACCACAAAATATTATGAAAAATCCCTACCTGAGCTATTTCTTCAGGGGTTGTCACAGGTTTAGACTGCTTCTTAAGTTCAGAAATTACAGCATCAACAGCTAACATCACACCTGGGTCAAGAATAAACATCATTACAATGCTTATTCTCTTAGGTCTACATGTCACATAAAAATTTTGATTTATATAAATGTTTTCATGCCTTAACAGCCTACACACTGCTTCTGTGCCAGAATTTTTCCAAATCCCATGGAGCTGGATGGCATGCACTGAAACAGGAACTTTAATCAAGTCCCACAATGCCAAAATATTTTGAAAATTATAAAAAATATACTTTGAAAATTTTTAAAAAAATTGAGGTGTACAATTTGCAAAAATCTAACCACTCCACTCATTCTGTATAAATCATTCCCAATCCAATGTGCCTCTGGAAGGGCACGTGTGGGAGGCAATCAATTGCTGTGTCTGTCACATGGATCTCTCTCTCTCTCCCCATTCCGTCCACTCTCTCTCTTAAAAAAAAAAATCAATGCGAAAAAATATCCTCACTCCTCTGGTGAGGACTCAAATTAAATAAATAACAAATAGTGGTCTAGCTTCCTGAAACAAGCAATAATAGATGAAATGCAGACCAATAAAGTATGTGTTGTTAAGAGGTAAGAAAAGGCCCTGATCAGGTGTCTCAGTTGCTCAAGAGTGTAGGCCAAGGTTGCTGGTTCATTTCCTGATCAGGGCACATACAAGCAGCCAATGAATGCATAAATAAGTGGAACAGCAAAATCAATGTTTCTCTCTCTCTCTCAAATCAATTAAAAAAAAAAAAAAAAAAAAAGAGAGAGAAGTAAAAATCTGCTGTAAAAAATCCTGTGACATCCTGGGTAACTTAGCTGCTTATTAGGCCCTACTGACTAAGGTAAAAAGCATCAGAACTGTATAATCTCCCTCTGCTCTAATCCCCAGAAGTTTACTGTTTTCAAGGTACACAGTACATACTGTATCTTCCATTACAGTTATTGGCTTTCAGGGTGGTGGGGGAGGTGTAACTAAGACTGACAACAGGAAACGTCTTAGTCATATTCTCCTCCTTAACACCCTGTACAGTGCCCACCACATGGCCAGGCATTCAATCACTATTTGCTGAAGGAATATCCAGCATGAGAACTTTTAGGAAGGGAAATAAGAATCAACTTCCCAACTTAATGGACAGTTCGAAACAATGCCTGACAAGGCAGAGCATTCCTACCTCTCCTGATTTCCACGGGATTAGCGCCTTTACTGATCTTCTCAAAGCCTTCCTTGGCGATGGAGCGTGCCAGCACAGTAGCAGTGGTGGTGCCATCCCCAGCCTCTTCGTTTGTATTATTGGCAACATCTTGAACAAGTCTGGCGCCAATGTTTTTATATTTATCTTTTAAGTCAATGGACTTTGCAACGGTCACACCATCTTTTGTTACTTTGGGACTTCCCCAGCTCTGTTCAATAATCACTGTTCTTCCCTGTAATTGCAGAGGGAAAAAGTTACAGAACCACACACTTGAAGGCCTCAACATATTACCAGATCTGCAGCATAAATCTCAAGGGCAAGTTCATCAATGATCTTTGTTTACAGAGATCTTCCTGGCAATTGTAATCAGTTATGCTCAAATAAACTCATAAAAACTCAAAATATGAAATTCTTCACGTTATTTATACTTAAAGTTTTCCCAGTGCCTGCTACCTTGAAAGTCATGTGAAAACTTACTTTTAACTTGCTTTAAAATGTAGTTACTAGAATATTAACTGCAAGGCAAGCACAGTGCACTCTTGCAGGGCCATTGAACATTAAATCTTAAGGATGGTGCAGAGTATTGGTAGCTTTCGGTTTGAACCAAAGCTGCTATTTGGGAGGCATGCTAATGCCTTATTTTTTTTTTTAATTCTTTATTGTTTAAAGTATTACATATGTCTCCTTTCCAATGCCTTATTTATACAGTTTGGATAACTTTGATATTTGAATTGTTTTCAAACTAAAATGAACCATCACTCCCCTGTGCACAACCTTCAAAGGCCTCTTCAATTTACTACCACTCACTCAGCAGTCTCACGTTAAGCGAGACAAAATTTTCAATGTGCTCTGGAACAGAAGGGACAGCAGAAAAAAGTAGGTAAAACTAGAACCTTCACGAACATATTTAGGTATTACAGGAGGTAAGTACCATCCTTCCCTCTGTGCTTGGTATTTACTGGGAAACAATCCAAAATTTAACAAAAGCCGACAAGCAAGGTTAACCCTACCTGGAGTTTAAGAATCCATCTTAAGCTCTGAGTTACCAATGGATCACATCACACATTATACAAAATGAAGTGTCCCAAATTTAAGTTTTAAGACTCTTACATATAAGAAAAAGGAAAAAAAAAAAAAAAAAAAAGATGAGCCATTAATGTGGAACTTACATGTAAGTTGGGTTCTCTCAAAAATGGATACCCACGTACTGTTCAAGTTCAGCGCGACTGTTTGCCATCAGTAAACTATTAATTAACTCACGGAACTATAAATGACAATAAAATAAGAATACGGATACCTTTGGCCCCATAGTAACGGCTACAGCATCGGCTAAAAGGTCTACCCCTTGAAGCATTAAGGCTCGAGCCTCTGCACCAAATTTTACATCTTTGGCATAAGCCCGAGCGAGATGAGGAGCCAGCGCCCTGGACACGGGCCGCATCCGGCGCAGGACCGCGTGTAACCGAAGCATTTCTGGGGAGAGGAGGGCACAGGCACGTCAGCAGCGCAGCAACACCCGCATCCCCCGACGTGACACCCGAGCCACAGACCAATGCAGATGTGAGCCGGGCGGACCCGGGCCCGCCACGAAGCCTGGGCCGCGACCGCGCCGCGGCTCCAGACCGCCGGGCGCTGGCGCCAGGCCGCCCCCACGGCTGCCCTGCAGCCCCCACGGCTGCCCTGCAGCCCCCGCGCCCAGCACCGTCTCCCCGCCCCGGGCCCTACCCCTGCAGCCCCCGCTGAAAACGTGTTCCCCTCCCACGGCTAAGGGGGCCCTCAGAGCCAGCCGCTCCACGCGGGGCCCCGACACACCGAGTCGGCGGGAAAGGAAGTTCCAAACCCGGCGGCCAGCGGAGTAAAAACACTCCTGCCTCTGCAGGAACCTCAGCAAAACGTGTCCGTGAGCCCCGGCGCGCCCGCCCCGCTGGCTGCGGCGGCCCGGCCCACGCCGCGGCCCCACGTGTCTTCCCATCCCAACGCCCCGGGCAAGGTCAAGGGTGCAGGCGCCGTCCCCCGCCCAGCCCGCGGCGCCCGAGGAAGTCCGCACGCGGCCGCGACCCGCCTCCCCGCAGCCCTGCGGGCGGCCTGCCGGGGGCTGCGTCGGAAGGCCCGGGGGGATGCCCTGCCCCGACCCCACACGCACTCCGGGCCCGCCCGCCCGTCCGCCCGCGCCGGCCCGGCGAGCGATCCGCGCCGCACGTGACGGGCACCGCGTGGACCCGACCCGACCCGACCCGCGAGGCCTGGGCCGGCCGAGCCGAGCCGGCGGCGCCGGCGGGAAGCCCAGGCTCTCCCGGGCCGACCCGCCCAGGCCCCATCGCAGGAGGGGGGGGCGGCCCCGGGGCCCAGGGCGGCCGGGGAGGCGGCCGCATACCTGCGGGGCAGCGGCAGGGCGTGCGGGCGGCGAGGCAGGCCGTCGGCGGCGAGTGAGGGCCGGAGTGCAGGGCGCACACGGCAAAGAGCGGGCCCCTCCCTCCGGGCTCCCCGCCCCGCGGCCACGCGTGCGCGGGCGCCGCCCCGCCTCCCGTCGGCCCCGGCCCGGCAATCCGCACCGCGGCGCGCAGGCCCCGCCCCTCCCTACCCGCGCGGGGGCCCGGCCGGCGGCCCCAGCCTTCTCGGCCGACTTAGGCTAGTTCCGGGGCGGCGCTCGGTTCTAGAACTTTCCGGAAAGGGCCGCGCTCTCAGTGGGTCAAGGGTTAGATGGCGTCACTTCCGGGAGGGGCGCGGGGCAGAGTCCTTTCCCCCGGGCAGGCGGCCTGGAAAAGCCTAGAAAGAGCTCCGCTTTCCTTCCGCCTCCCGGGCGCCGCGGAAGTGGGCCGCGCCGAGGCCTCGGGGCGAATCGCGGCGCGCGGCGCGGCTGCCGCCCTCCGGGGGGCGGGGCGGCGGGGCGGGCGCCTGCGCGCTGGGCGGCCTCGGGCTCACGTGGTGACCAGCGGCGACTGCGGCTCTCTCCTTGCGGCCGCGGCGCGACAGCGGAGCACAGGCGGCGGCGGCGGCGGCGGCGGCGGTCGGAGTCATGGTGAGGCCCGCGTGGGCACCGGCCGGCCCGGGGCGTGGGCCGCCCGGACGGTTCTCGTTGGCAGCGGGAAGGAGTCACTCAGGGGCCCGCCCCTGCCCGGAACCTGGGGTCGCCGGGCCCCCCGACCTTTCCCTCCGCCCAGGGCTCTTTGCACGCGCGGGTGCCGCGGGCGTGGGGCCTGGGGCCTGGGGCCTGGGGGGCGGGAGCCGGGACGCCCGCGCGGCCGCCCACGCGCTCTCCCCTGCAGGGCCTGCGCCGATGGGCAGTGTCGGGCAGAAAGCACGGCCTGGGGCGGCGAGGTGGACTTCAGTGGCTGCTGCAGATGTCCTGAGCCGGGAAGGGACGCCTTTGACCTTGGAGGTTGCCTTTTAGAGCTGGTCTGGCTGATGACCCTGCAGAGGGGACGGGGCGTGGACGGGGCATGGAGAGCGGGACAGTCTGGAGGCTTCCCGCGCGCTCTCCGGGACCACGCGGCGCGTTGGCCGCGGCGCTGCCCGTGCACAGCACCGTCGCGTGCTGTGGTTTCAGATCCGGCCTTTCCCTCCCTCCAGGCAGGACAGGCCTTTAGGAAGTTCCTCCCCCTCTTCGACCGAGTCCTGGTGGAGAGGAGCGCCGCGGAAACGGTCACCAAAGGAGGCATCATGCTTCCAGAAAAGGCTCAAGGGAAAGTATTGCAAGCCACAGTGGTCGCTGTTGGATCGGGCTCCAAAGGAAAGGTAAGCGGGAGCCCCGTCGGAACTATTTTGTATGTGAAGTGGAAGGAAAAACAAATTCTTGGTTATTATTAAAAGGAGCCTTTTAAGAAGCTTTGTATTGTTTTCGGGTCGTTTCCTTAGTTCAGTCACGTCTGATCTGGCCCTTGAATGACCATGATTGTAAAATGAGGTTGCTCGTTTTATGTAGAGAGTTCGAGAATATGAAAACAGAATGATGCTTTAATATTGCTGAAGGAGGGCTTTTAAGAATCGGCCTCATCTCTAACTCTGAAATTGCCCTGCCTAACCCACTAACCACCTTTTTACCTTCCTTGGCTCACCTGTGAAACTCACAGGTTGGACTGTTCCTTCCAGGTATCCTCCAGTTAACTGGTTAGATCTCAGGCCTCCCCAAGGGTCACCCAGAATACACAAATAATGCCCTTGGGGTCAAATATGTGAACTGCATTGTTGCAAGTTGCCTCCAAGAAAGTTCTAGCAAGGAGCCAGGAATAGGAAGCCCTGTGCTTCAGTCCCTCTCTCCAGATCTGTTGTTGAGAAAAGGAAATTGAATCCCAAAAGCAGTATGTTCCAACTCAGGACATTTTTCTTACATTTTTGAATGCTGACTTAAACATGACCGTGTATACATGGTTTTAAAAACTGGCTTATTTCAAACAGTCCATAGGTTATGTTAATATTTAACCGTTAAAAAATTAGCTCAAGTTAGCTTTTTCCCTGTGTAGCTTCTTGAACTTTTACACTGAAATCAGGTTTTAGTTTAAGCCACCGTGTGGGCATTGTTTCAAAATGTAACTAACTCTCCAGTGATACTTGGAGTGAAGAACTACAGTTGTAGATATCATGTCACTTCACTACCAAGTCCTTTTTCAACAGTTGGTTTGAGTGAGCACATTTGATTAACCACAGTTAGGTGTGAATGTTCGGTGAGCTACATGTCTTTGCTAATGCATATCCTTATTTCCTTAAGGGTGGAGAGGTTCAGCCTGTTAGCGTGAAGGTTGGAGATAAAGTTCTCCTTCCAGAATATGGAGGCACCAAAGTAGTTATAGACGACAAGGTGTGTAAACTTAATATATTTTCTTAAAAACTTAGTAATTTAAAAAAGTTACATGTTTGCTATTTTTTTCTTAACTAATGGTTTCTCTGTTTGCAGGACTATTTCTTATTTAGAGATGGTGACATTCTTGGAAAGTATGTAGACTGAAATAAATCACTGTTGAACTGGCATCATGTGAAGCTGCCCATTCCATTGAAGTTCTGAAATCTTTCATCATGTAAATAATTTCCGTGTCTCTTTTATAATAAACTAATGATATCCAAACTGATGACATCCAGTGTCTCTTAAAATTTAGTTTCACTGTACTGATATAAACATTTCCAAATAAAAATATATAAATAATGGTTTTAGGGTTCTCTAGTTTATGCTTTTTTTTTTCTTAAGTAAGCTGCAGAGAATTCTGGGAAACAGGGCTTCAATTTTCACACTGAATTTAGCCTTACTGCATAAATGTTTGCTACTGATACAAAGCCATGGATTTACAGTTACATTTCTTTGAGAGGCAATAGGCACTTACTTGAGATGCAAAAGAAAAGAATCAAAAAAAAAAAAAAAAACAGAATCCATTGACATAAACATCCAAACCTATAAGAGTTGATACTCCCAGAATAGTAGTTTGCAGGGTTTTTTAATGCATTGGAGAGTAATGAAGATTACATGCAGGTGGGAGAAGGCAATATGGGGATTGGATTACAGAATAGTTAAGACTGCCCTTGAGGTTGAGGGTGGTTGGCTTTAGTGGGGAGTTTGAAAAGCAGCATTTCAAAGGTGTGTGGATCTATTTAGATGCACAGAAACAAGACAGGGCTTGCTCAGGCAAAGATAAGCCTTTTTCCTACTATATGCCTGGGGTGTGACTACCCACCATGACCTGCCCAGTTAGGAATTTATGATCAGATCACCCTGTGAGATCTGCCATAGAACCACTTCTGTCCACAAAGCTGCTGTACACCCATTCAGACAGAAACCCAAATGGTGTTCCAAAATAAGGTGAACAGTTGAACAGAAGGAAGGAATTTCTGCAGGTGCAGGTAAGCTAACAGTGATGCTAATTCTAAAGAATGTTAGTGGGGTATGATGTCTGCTTTTTGGTAGCTTTGCAAACAGTTTGAAATAAAAACTGCTTTGGGCCCAGTACAAAGATTAATTTCCCCACTTGGAACATTCTAAAGGGTTGAAGAGTAAGACTTGCAAGGCAGTTCCGCTGCGATGGCAACTTCAACCTCTAAAAGTACCTCCGTTTGTATTTTCACAACGTTTTGGTCTAGGGAGGTGAGCTGGGTAGGGCACTGCCACACAGTCATATAGGGTTCCAGACTACCTAGGAGCCCAGTTGTCCTGGGGCGGTTGGCGCCACTGCATAGAGAAGCATAGAGGAGGCGTTTATGGTCCAGGTCGAGAACTTCATCCCTCACTAGTGTTTGACGAGATTCCAGACTGAGTGGTGTAAAATTTCACTCCTGGGAGAGGCTGAACCATGAAAATGTCTAAGAAACATTTTAAAAAGTAAAGTCAACAGGCCCTAGCCAGATAGCTCACTTGGTTAGAGCCATGGTCCTTCTATGCCAAGGTTGCTGGTTCAATCCCTGGTCAGAGCACATACAAGAAGTAACCAATGAATATAAAAATAAGTGGAATAACAATATATAGTTAAAGTCAACTAGCAACCTAACTATATATAACAAGCTTACATTGACCTATAATTCACTTGTGGGATCTAGTGTCATATTTTTAAGTTTTATATTTAGAAAAATTTAATGAACATTTCCCGTTTTTAAATGTTAATACGGGGGCGGGGGGGGGGGAGGCGGGAAGAATGAGAGCGGGCTGGAAGAGGTTAATGGGGGGAAAAGGAGGACCTATGTAATACTTCCAACAATAAAGATTAAAAAAAAGGTTAATACTACCACATAATTTACTTGGCCAAAAAAATCCAAGGCAAGGTGTATAATAGCGACCAGTGGCTGAGTGCCTTCTGTATGCTGGCACGGGCCCTGCGCGATAAAAACTACAGGTAACACTTCAGGAGCATTTTCTAGGTTCTGGCTACTGTGGCCGGTACTTTGCATGTATCAATTGGTTTAATCTTTCAACAACCCCATGAGCTAGGCTACTATCACTCTCATCTTGTCCATGAGGAAGGTGAGGCACAGAGGGATTAAGGGATAGCCAAGATCACCTAGTAGGAAGTGGTAAAGCCAGGATTTGGATTTAGGTGGTCAACCTCCAGCTGCTACTGTCTAAAACTTCATCCTCTATGGCCTTTGGTACTGTTGTCATCTAATTCTAAGCACTCGGTACACATTTCAATCCTGGTGGTAACCACTGTGGCATGGGAAGGGTGTGTGTGTGTGTGTGTGTGTGTGTGTGTGTGTGTGTGTGTGTAAGTGTAAATGTCTGGCAATTAGTAGGTATCTAATACATAGTTTGTTGAATTTAACAAATAGGAAACTGAGTCACAGAACTGGATAAATAGCTTGATTTAGCTATAGCAGCTAGGGAGAATTAAGATGTGAACCCAGACAATCCTACTCGAGTTGATTACCACCCCCTAAAATCAGCTACGAGCTACTTCTGTATTGGTGATAAAATTTATTTAAGTTTCTTATAAACTAGTCTGATCATGTCTTAAAAGTTGTGTCCCATATTTTCCTTGTAAAATTGAAATCTAAAGGAAGTTGTAAATGGCATGGAATATGGTCTCAACTTTTGATAATACTCCTATCAGTAAAGTAGTAAGTGTAGGTATTTGCATTTATGTGCACGGCGTTTCGTGGCATTTGTTATACTGAGGGTTAACTTTTATGTACAAGAATTATGATTAAAAGCTCTTTTTACAGCACCCAAGTGGGTCATCAGTTTCCTACGTGCAAAGCTAGATAAAGGGCTTTGCAGATCCTAACCTTGTAAGCTCCGGTTTCGCTCTGTTATCAGTGAGATAGCTGAGTGGGAAGAGATGAAGAAACTTGTTCAAGGCCATGGGGCTGGTAACTTGCAGAGTTAGGACTCTAGGCCAAAGGCCCTGGCTTTCCTATGATTCCCCCAATGTTATTTTCTGAAGACCCAAGTAAATAAAAGAGTTTTGAGATCTAAGATGACAGTTTCCAAATCTTGGTTCATCCAAACGTGGTGTACTTAAAATTTCAGAGCCCTATTCATAACCTAAATCAGAAGGATGAGAGAATTTAAAAACTTTTTTTTTGTCTTGGTTTTTTGCACCACAGAAGTAGGCCTGTGATGCTTGTTTAGCAGAATTGGTAAAGAAAGAATTTTATGCTGAGATTATATTGGGAATAGGCAAAAAAAATTGTGACACGAGAAAGGCCAAAAATAAGGGCATTGGGGGCATGGGATCAGGTTTCAGAACAATATGTTATGTACTGTTTGTTCAACAGAAAAATAATAATGATGGTAAAAGGTAAACAAACTAGGTATAATTCTAACTGAAATTTCCATAATATAATTTTTGAGCATTTGCCAGGCACTTGTGCTAGCACTTCACACGTCATCTTGCTCAGTTGTAATCATAGCAACCCTGTGAGGCAGATCCTCTTTGCCTCATGGGTAAAAGATGTACAGAGAAGTAGAGGAACTTGTTCAAGGTGACAGAAGTTTTAAGTCATAGGTGGGAAGTGAACTCAGGTTTGTCTGCCTTCCACTATTCTACACACACACACAAAAAGGGAAACTGAAAATAAAATTACCCAGGGAATTATTCTATTGTACAAGTATTATCATTATTAAGATTATGGGTTTTTCTTCTATTGTTTCAGAAAATATATGTTACAAAAATATCTTATTTTAAAAAATGGGAAATAGGATTTTTTTTTCATTTTTTTATTTCATTGTGGCAAGAACACTTAATATGAGATGTACCCTCAATAGATATTTTAAAAAATCCTCACCAGAGGATATTTTTCCATTGCTTTTCAGAGAGAGTGGAAGGGAGAGAGGGAGGAACAGAGAGAGAGAGAGAAGCATAGATGTGAGAGAAATGCATCGACTGGTTGCCTCCCGCACATGCCCCCTGACCAGGGCATAGGGAGCGAACCAGAAACCCAGGCACCTGTCCTTGACCAGGAATTGAATTCGAGACTCTTCAGTGCAAGTGCTGGCACTCTAACCATTGTGCAAAACTGGTCAGGACTACCCTCAATAGATTTTTAACTGTAATATTGTTGATTATAGGCACATTGTTGAACAACAGATATCTAGAACTTTTTCATCTTGCTTAACTGAAACATTATGTCAGTTAATTAACTTTCTGTTCCCTCTCCCCCTTTCTCTGGCAACCACCATTCTACCATTTGCTTCTAAGAGTTTGACTACTTTATTTTCTTTTTTAAATATATTTTTTTTATTGATTTCAGAGAGGAAGGGAGAGGGAGAGAGAGATAGAAACATCAATGATGAGAGAGAATCATTGGCCCTAGCTGGTTTGGCTCAATGGATAGAGTGTCAGCCTGTGGACTGAAAGGTCCCAGGTTTGATTCCGGTCAAGGGCACATGCCTGGGTTGCAGGTTTGATCCCCAGTTGGGGGCATGCAGGAGGCAGCAGTCAATGATTATCTCTCATCATTGATGTTTCTATCTCTCTCTTCCTCACACTTCCTCTCTGAAATCAATTTAAAAAATTAAAAAAAAAAAACAGTAAAAAAAAGAGAGAGAGAGAATCATGGGTTGGCTGCTTCCTGCACACCCCCAACTGGGGACTGAGCCCACAACCCAGGCATGTGCCCTGACCAGGAATGGAACAGTGACCTCCTGGGACATAGGTTGACACTCTACCACTGAGCCACACCTGTCAGGCAAGAGTTTGACTATTTTAGATACTGACCTCCTGTAAGTGGAATCATGCAGTATTTGACTTATGATTGGCTTTTCTCACTTAGCACAGTGTGCTCAAGGTTCATCCATGTTTTCACATGACAGGGTTTCACATATATTCCCCCTAAAACGTATACACACTTGAACAGCTGATAGCTCAATTTTGAAAATGAAATGTATTTTAACAGAAACTGCCATTATAATTATTCAGTGTGTATACATTTTTTGGGACACCATACATATATTGGTTTACTGTTGACTTACCTATATATATAAAAAGCCAGCAACCATAACGCAGTAATGACCATAACGACTGGTCGCTATGACGCCACTGTGGCCAGTGAACCAGCCCCATCAGGTACATATGTCTCCTTTTTTCCCCATTGACCCAAGAGCTCTCTGTGTGGTTAGCTGAGGCTGATCCCTGGCCAGCATTGCAGCTTTACTTATTCCTCTGCTCAAACCTGCTCTTTTCCCATTCTTCCCAGTTTCTGTTCTCAAAAGTATCCCTTAGTGAGTACTGCCCACTACTGGACTCTCCCACCTGGATCAAGGGCAGGGCCGGTTGGCCAAATGCCCCACTCTCTTCCCCCCAGCCAGCCCTGCCCCCCATCGGCCCGCCCCTGGTCACCACCCCACCCCAATAGGGGGCGGGCTGGATGGCCAACCTCCTGAAGCCCCTACCCCTGCTTGGCCCCACCCCAGATAGGCCCCCCCGTCCCAATCATGGGCAGGGCCAGCCAGCCCAATCACCTATGGCCCTTCCCCAGACCACTGGCCCCCCAATTGGCACCCCCCACCCCACTCAGGGGCGGGGCTGGCTGGCTCACCACCCACAGCCCTTCCCCATGGCCATCCCCACTCCCAATCAGCCCCCCAACACCAATTGGGGGTGGGGCCCGCTGGCCAATCACCTGCAGCCAATTCTCCCAACCGGGTCTGCCCTGATCGGCCCTGATTGGGGTGGGCCGGCCAGCTAACCTCCTGCCATCTCCTCCTCTCGACAGGCCCAGCCCCAATCCGCCCCGATTGGGGCCAGGCTGGCCAGACCCCACCAGTGCATGAATTTGTGCACTGGGCCTCTAGTCTATATGGTAAAAGCCTAAGTGACCAATATGGCAGAACCACCAAAATGATCGGTTGCTATGATGCGCACTGACCACCAGGGGGCAGATGCTGTGCATTGACCACCAGGGGGCAGACACTCAATGCAGGAGCTGCCCTCTGGTGGTCAGTGCACTCCCACAGGGGGAGCGCCGCTCCGCCAGAAGCCAGCTTCATGGCTGACAAGCGCAGCGGTAGTGGCGGGAGCCTCTCCTGGCTCTGCGGCAGCACTAAGGAAGGAGCAGCGAACGGTAAGGAGCGAGGGGTCCCAGACTGCAAGAGGGATGTCTGACTGCCAGTGTAGGCCCAATCCCCATGGAGAGTGGGCCTAAGCCAGCAGGTCAACATCCCCTGAGGGGTCCTGGACTGCGAGAGGGATGTCTGACTGCTGGTGTAGGCCTGATTCCCGCAGGGAGCGGGCCTAAGCTGGCAGTCGGACATCCCTTGAGGGGTCCTGGACTGCGAGAGGACGCAGGCCGGGCTAAAGGACCCACCCCCCCAGTGCACGAAATTCGTGCACTGGGCCTCTAGTTTTAAATATATTAGTATTACTATGTGATAGGCAGTTAGACATGAGCAGAGCAAGGAGCATGGGTCAAGTACAGAAGGTCACCAGGTGGAAAGCCCCGGGTGGCAAGGGCAACATGGGAAAACAAGACCTTGTCTCCAGGAAAACCTTTCTTTCCCAGCATATTGGTGGTCATGCGGTTTAGACCTGACCTTTCATATCACTGGTCATTCAGTTCAGACCCCAGCCCCCCCCCCCCACCTTTCCTCCCTGCCATGTTGCTAGTCATGTGGGTTAGACCCTTAGAGGGGGAACCAACAAGGAGGCCAGAAAATAGCCCCTAAACATGAAGCCCCCAAGACAATGAGATTTGGACCCACATCAAATACATCTGGACCTCAGCTGTGTTTCAGCTCCAGGCCCAGAAAAGCAGCAAAACCAAGTAAGCCACGCCATGGCTGACGCCAGGACCAGCTGCACTGACGAATGACCCCCTGTCCTGGTGTGGACCAATCAGTGATCAACAGTGATCCTGAAAGGGCACCCCTGGAAAGCTGATACACATTCTCTCGGGATCCTCCCCCTGAGGCCTCCAGACACTCTCCAGGAGAACCCAACGTGGCCATCTTTCAGGAACACTCGAGGGCCTTTCTCCACCCGCTTCATCCAGGTGCCCTTTCCTCGCCTCTCTCTTTCCTGGGCTCCAAGTGCCCTTCTGTTGCCTGTGTACGTTGTTTTCCGAAGCCCCTTCCTTCTACCTCTGTGACTTCCTACAAAGAAACGGGGAGAGTTTTGAGTCTTGCCTCTGAAGGCTTCCCTAGCCAGAGCTCAGGTAGGGAGGTTGCTGAACCAAGGTCTGCTCTGACTCCACCACCTCACACTCATCACTCGGTGCTTGTTGGCGCCGCCATAATAACTGCGTGCAACCGTCTCCTGTGGTTAACAGCCTTTCCTTTTATTTGCCTTCCTGCGACTAGCTCCACCTACCGAACGGGTCAGGTGGGCAGGCAGAAGGCTACCTGTTCTCTGTGAAATCGAATGCAATGGTTTTTAAACACTGGCCAGGACCATGTCGGGTGGCCATCTCAACGCAGGGAAATAGTCACATGGATGCCTAGATTGCCGTTCTCGGCGAAAAGATGTGCGATCCTGGTGTCGAAGATGAGACAGTCGCTGCTCAGAATGGCTCTCGCGATTCCCTCCTGAATCGACCGGGGAGTGTCTTCCCAAGTCATGCGCCGCCGGTGGCCACTGAGCTCCAGCCGATAAGCAAACTTCTCCGCCTGCTGGCGCGGGCCCACCAGCTGCACGATGGCGAAGAACTGCTGGTGCCCGTCGCACTTCTCCTGCTTCTTGAGGACCAGCAGGAAGTGGCAGCCGAAGCAGGACTGCATCATCACCCAGTCCACGGCCCCGGGCAGGTGGATGTCCGTGGCGAGGAAGACGATGTCCTCCCCCTGCAGGGCCGTGACGGCCTTGTGCCGGTGCAGCAGGTGCGGCATCACGGCGTCCAGCGAGCCTTGCCACCGGCAGGCCGCGCCGGGGCACGGGCAGGCGTACAGCCGGAACGCGCAGAGCTCCTCGTGGTCCGCCTTCCGCGCGCGCGGCAGGGTCCTCTCGCACCCCGAGGGGGCGTGCTTGCAAGGGAAGAGGACGGAGCTGGCCACTTTCTCCATGGCCAGGTTGCGGGTGGACCCCAGCGGGCCCCGGCAGGTGGGGCAGCAGGTGAGCTTCGGGCGGCAGTTGCTGCAGACCAGGGTGGCCGCTCGGGCACTGCAGCGTGGGCGGCAGCGCGTCGTCGAGGCACACGGGGCACTCGAAGAGGCTGGCCAGGTCGCTGTGGGACGCCGCGGTGCCGGGCAGGGTGGGCTCCTTCTGGGAAGGGGTGCCCTTGGAGGTCCCCGTGGGCCTCATCTGCAGGAGCGTGGCCCAGGTGTTCCACATGCTCCAGGCGTGCGTCTGGGGGAGTCGGGAAAGGACCCCAAAGTGCCGGAGTCACGGCGCCCGGGGAAACCGAGGCTTCTCATCCAAGGCCCGAGCCTCCCGGTCCAGCCACGGGCGCAGCCTCCGCCCCCAACGACATAACCAGGGGAGGAGGCTGCATTCGTGCCAGCGCACAATGCGGGCGCCCGGGGCGGAGCGGAGCGGAGCGGCCCGGCGGGGGCTGCGGAAAGGCGGGCGGGCCCCGCCCAGCTGAGCTCCGCCACGTGGGCCCGGTACCGGGTCCGGCCTCCCCGGCCTCCAGAGCGCATGCCCTCACCCGTGGTTTCCTTTGTTTGTGTGTAATTAATCGGAATAATAGATACTAAACTACAGTATTGTAAGTTTATACCACATTTTAAAATTTTATTTTAATATACTTTTTATTGAGTTAAGAGAGAGGGAGAGAGGGACAGAGACGTCAGTGTTGAGAGAGGGAGGTGGGAGAGGGCCATGGGGGGGGCGGGGAGGAAGGGGACATAGGTAATACTTTAAGCAATAAAGATTTATTTAAACAATGATGAGAGCCAAAACCGGTTTGGCTCAGTGGATATGGCATCAGCCTGCGGACTCAAGGGTCCCAGGTTCGATACCGGTCAAAGGCATGTACCTTGGTTGCGGGCACATCCCCGGTAGGGGGTGTGCAGGAGGCAGCTGATCCATGTTTCTAGCTCTCTATCCCTCTCCCTTCCTCTCTGTAAAATATCAATAAAAATATATTTTTAAAAAAATGATGAGAGAGAAAGAATCATTGATTGGCTGCCTCCTGCACGCCCTACACCAGGGATCGAGCTTGCAACTCGGGGAATCGAACCTCTTGCTTCATAGGTTGATGCTCACCCACTGAGCCAGGCCGCGGGCCCACATTTTTCTTGATCCGTTCATCCGGTTGATGGACATGTAGGCTGTTCCCACATCTTGGTCAGTGTGAATTGGACATTCGGTCATTTCCACGTCTTTGCCACTGTGGATGATGCTGCGGTTAATAGGGAAGTGCTAATCTCTCTTTGAGATTCAATTTTTGTAGGATAAAATATCCGGAGGAGGATTGCTAGATGGAACTGACAGCTCTATAACTGGTTTTGAGAAATCTCCATATTGTTTTCCATAGTGCCCCCACTATTTTGCATTCCCACCAACATGGATCATAAGGTTTTATATATTAGAGGTACTAACTTGTCACATTTGTTTCCTAATTCAATGTGCAGTTTTATGACTTAATGTCAGAAGTCACACGTCGTTTGCACAGTATCCTATTGGTTATACAGGTCAGCCCAATTCAGTGTGAGGGAGAACCACACAAATGTGTAAATACCAGAAGATAATAATCATTGATGGCCATCTTGGTGGCTGGCTACCACAATCACCAATTTGATCAAATATTCTAGAATTCTAGAGAAAATGTGCCCTGAAAGTTTAATATTTCATTCATCTGGAGTCAAAGTTGTCTAAGTTTGAACTCTTTATAAATCCCAATAATTTTGTCTATGACAATTTTCATAGCGAATAATTTTCAAATATGTTGAAAATATATGTATAAAATCATATATAGGCACTAATTTGTTCAACTATGAACACACATCCCCATGCTTCCCTACTGCTTCAACTTTGCTTGGCCTGGAATGAAATCTCCTGCCTCTCCGTGATGGTTGATGGAGCCCCAGACTTGGAAACGTTCAGTGGCAGAAAAAGGGACAACCACTTTGGTATTTCCTCAAGAGCAAGAAAATCTTTCCCCAAAGTGCTCCATCAGATATCCTTTCGTATCTCTTTAGGCTAAATTGGAGTCACATGTTTATTCTTTAAGACACAAACAAACTGATTTTAGAGGGAGGAAGGGAGAGAGAGACTGTTGGTCTAAGCCAGTGGTTTTCAAGCTGATATACAAGCTGAGAAACATGAATAAGAAGTATAAGCTCCTTTCCTCAAAGAATAAACATGTCCCTAGCCAGATAGCTCAATTGGTTAGAGTGTCATCCCCATATACCAAAGATGTGGGTCCAAACCCTGGTCAGGGAATATACAAGAATCAACCACCAAATGCATAAATAAGTGGAACAATAAATTTATGTTTCTCTCTCTCTCTCTTTGAAATTCCTTATGATACTTTGGATTTATAAAATATTTTCTTCTAAAACTCTAAGAGACTTCCAGGAATATTTACTTTTATATTTGCTTTCATACTCTAAGACAGTGGTTCTCAACCTTTCTAATGTCGCAACCCTTTAATACAGTTCCTCATGTTGTGGTGACCCCCAACCATAAAATTATTTTCGTTGCTACTTCAGACTGTAATTTTGCTACTGTTATGAATCGTAATGTCTAGAGCTGATGGTCTTAGGCTCTAGAACCGCTAGCAGGGTTGCCTAAGACCATCGGAAAACACAGATATTTACATTACGATTCATAACAGTAGCAAAATTACAGTTATGAAGTAGCAACGAAAACAATTTTATGGTTGGGGGTCACCACAACATGAGGAACTGTATTAAAGGGTCGCGGCATTAGAAAGGTTGAGAACCGCTGCTCTAAGAGGTAGAAAGAACTGCTGTGCACTATTTTCATTAAAAAAAAAAAAAAAAGAAACTTTTATCCCTGACCAGGTAGATCAGTTGGTTAGAGCGTCGTCCCAAAACACCAAGGTTGTGGGTTCTGTCTCTGGTTAGGGCACATGCAAGAATCAATCAAGTGGGTGCATCGGTAAACCCTGGGTGCTCGAGGGTTTACTGAAATGATCGCCATTGTGCAAGCTGGGTCAGCCCAAGTGGAATAAATTGATGTTCCTTTCTCTCCCTCCCCGTCTCTCTAAAATCAATTAAATTTTTTTAATAAAAAAAGAAAACTTTTTTGATAGCTTGTTCAAAGTCTTTGGTCAACAGGCAAGATCATCTAGATTTTCTAGTCCCAGCCCAGAGTTATTTTAAATTTTCTATATTGCCTTTGGGAACACTACTCCTCCTTTAACCAAAATATTCCAGTTTTTACATTATTACATGTAACTTATTATTGATCATGCTCTGTTTTTCTTTTTCTTCTCCCCCCTCCAAATTAACCCTGGTTATAAAAAGATTTTTGCTTAAAGGTCATAATCTGCAGACACAGAGGAAGTAAAATGTGAAGGTTATGAGCTAGAGATATTTCAACCCTAAAGAACAAGGTTTTTCCTCTGAACAAGGCCAAAGTTGACATCGCATGAAACTTTTTGGACTTTTCAAAGAGACGAATGTGTACTTTGTTTCTGAATTAAAAAGCTAACTTATTCCTTTTTTCTCTTGTTCTTATCAGATGCACTGAAACAGTATAACAAATATGGACGTAAGAAAATATTAAGGTGAGCCCCTCAACTATGGGTACCTGATATTTACTGCTCAGGGGCACAGAACATGAGAAATTTTAACTTAATCCTTGGAGATGGGTTGTCCACAGACCTACTTAGGACTCTGCTCCTCACACTCACCCCATGTCTCTTAGGGAGACAACATTTGGGTGTGACTTGTCACTGTATCTAGTAAGAGAACTGGTGATTTGCACATGTCCCATTGCTAGACACTAAGCAATTTCTGATTACGGACTGGGTCTTTGCATTCTCCTACTTCAGTGCTGAATACATAGTGGGGATCCTATATAATAAAGAGGAAATGTGCTAATTGACTGTCACACCCTCACAAAGATGGCGGTGCCCACAGCCAATAAGGAGGGAATATGCTAATTGACTGTCACGCCCTCAAAAAGATGGCAGTGCCCAGAGCCACAAGATGGAGGTGCCCAGTCCCCTCAGCCCCGCCGGGGCAGCAGGCATGTGGCACGGCTGGGCCCACCCCGCACACCTGCCTCCAGTGTCCCCTAGTCCCCTCAGCCCCCAGCTGCCCAGCTGACGCCCGAGGTATAGGCAAGCCTCGGATGGCAGCTGCCCAGTGCCCAGCGCCAGCCCGAGGCACAGGCAAGCCTTGGATGGCAGCTGCCCAGCCACCCAGGACTGGCCTGAGGCACAGGCAAGTCTCGGATGGTGGCTCCCCAGCTGCCCAGGGCAGGCCCGAGGCTCAGGTAACCAGGGCCAGCCAAAGCTTGCGCTGCCAGCAGTGTCAGCAGCAGAGGTGTGATGGGGGCATTGCCTTCCCCTGATGGCTGGGTCACCTCCCACCTCTGAGGGCTCCTGACTGTGAGAGGGGGCAGGCTGGGCTGAGGGACGCCCCCTCCAGTGCATGAATTTTCATGCATCGGGCCTCTAGTTAATAAATATTTGTTGAATGAATAAACCATTTGTATCTAGAAGATGGTGATGAAATTAAGAATTAAGTCTTTGCTCTTTGAAAAGTTACCAGTCTATACATCTTCAATAAAACAGTAATCTTACTTAAGGCAAACCAACTTCCTGTTGTTAAAACTCTCTGAGCCCACGTTCCAAGTATCTGACAGTTATTCAGTTTTGCACACACTCAGTTTAACCCACCTCTCCTCCGGTCCTCACACCTTCGGATGATGTCTGTGACATGGTTCTCTCTGCATTCTCCATATACCTGTTCGTGTATTGGATGAGATATCTGATGTTTTCTTCTCTTGGAAATCACCCTCCTGCATGCACTCTTCACCCACTGTATTCCCATGAGGCATCTATCCTAAAGGCCTCTCTCATCTCAGATCAAAGATTTAAGGTTTCTAAGCAGGGAACAAAAAAAAGTTTGCCCAAACTGCCATGATTTCATGCCTAAAGAGAACACTTAACACTTGCAACGAAGAACATGTGACATCCTGTAAGATGTACAACTCCCACCAAGGGGCATTCGGTTGCTCCTCCAGCTTTCTGGCTTGCAACACGAGCTGATTTTGTCTAAGGCCCAATACCAGGTGTCCACTGGGTCTCGGATCATTGGCATCCGGGGCCTTGACGCAAACGAACTTGTCATTGAAAAAGTCCTTGGCTCTGAAGACGGCGGATGGTGGAAACCTCCTTGGACACGCTAAGCCGCAGTCCAGTCTGGTCTGAGATTGGGTCGATTTCGTGCAGGGTCTTTGGATTTCCAACAGGGTGTCGGCCCGTTTTCCACTTTGCATGCCTAGGGGGATTTCGGGACCGAGTTATGCTTCCGTAGGGATGTGTTTGCGCAAGGTTTACTGAAACAGTCGCCATCGTGCAAGCTCGGTCCGACTACTGTAACTAACGTAAGCCCGAGGAGATGCGCGCAGCGCCGGCCTCCCCACCGCTCTGGGTCCCCGCCGCCGGGTCGCTCCCGCCCTCGCCGCCGCCGGGCAGCCGTCGGCTGTTCCTCCTTTCAACCGCCTCCCGCCGCCAGCCGGCCCTTTCCGGGCCTCCTCCCCGCCCTCCCGCCCTGCCCCGCGCGGATCGCGCTGTTCCGCCAGGCACCGCCCCTCCCCGGCTCCCGTACTCTGGGCGCCGCTCGGCCCCGCCCCCCGCGCAGGCAGCGTCCCCACATCCGGGTACCGACTCCAGCCGCCCAGACTCTGGCACTATGGTCATGGCGGAGGGGACGGCAGTGCTGAGGCGGAACAGGCCGGGCACCAAGGCGCAGGTACCGTCTGTGCACCTTTCCTGCGGGGGGACCCTCGGCGCCGAGCAGCGCCGCAGCTGGAAGTCGGCGGCCCCCGAGAGGAGGTGGGGCCGGGGCGGGGGCCCTGGGGCCGGGCCTGCTCTTCCGGAGCCGCAGCCCCTGGGTCTGGCTGAGCCGCCGAGGCCCGCGCGGCCTGCGGAGCCCCTTTCGGAGGGCGGGCGTGAGCGGCGGGTGCGGGTCGCCGAGGCCCGGGGCTGGGAACCTGTCAGGAGGTTCCGCTGGTGCTGGCCTCTTCCCTGAACCCCAGTTGACCTGCGTCGGAGGGGCGCCGCCGGCCAGGGGGACACCTCCGGGCTTTCGGGAGGGTCGGGGCTGCCAGGGAGGGAGGGCGTGTGAACGCAGCCTACCTCGTCCTGGCGTCCAGGTCCTACCTGGTGTACGGACCTACCTGGTGTACGGTCCTACCTGGTGTACGGTCCTACCTGGTGTACGGTCCTACCTGGTGTACGGACCTACCTGGTGTACGGTCCTACCTGGTGTACGGTCCTACCTGGTGTACGGACCTACCTGGTGTACGGACCTACCTGGTGTACGGTCCTACCTGGTGTACGGTCCTACCTGGTGTACGGTCCTACCTGGTGTACGGTCCTACCTGGTGTACGGACCTACCTGGTGTACGGACCTACCTGGTGTACGGACCTACCTGGTGTACGGTCCTACCTGGTGTACGGTCCTACCTGGTGTACGGTCCTACCTGGTGTACGGTCCTACCTGGTGTACGGACCTACCTGGTGTACGGACCTACCTGGTGTATGGTCCTACCTGGTGTATGGTCCTACCTGGTGTATGGTCCTACCTGGTGTACGGACCTACCTGGTGTACGGACCTACCTGGTGTACGGTCCTACCTGGTGTATGGTCCTACCTGGTGTACGGACCTACCTGGTGTACGGTCCTACCTGGTGTACGGTCCTACCTGGTGTACGGTCCTACCTGGTGTACGGACCTACCTGGTGTACGGTCCTACCTGGTGTATGGACCTACCTGGTGTACGGACCTACCTGGTGTATGGACCTACCTGGTGTACGGACCTACCTGGTGTACGGTCCTACCTGGTGTACGGACCTACCTGGTGTACGGTCCTACCTGGTGTACGGACCTACCTGGTGGTCCTGCCTGGTGTTTGGTCCTACCTGGTGTACGGACCTACCTGGTGTATGGTCCTACCTGGTGTATGGACCTACCTGGTGTATGGTCCTACCTGGTGTATGGACCTACCTGGTGTATGGTCCTACCTGGCGGTCCTACCTGGTGTACGGTCCTACCTGGTGTACGGTCCTACCTGGTGTACGGACCTACCTGGTGTACGGACCTACCTGGTGTACGGTCCTACCTGGTGTACGGACCTACCTGGTGGTCCTGCCTGGTGTTTGGTCCTACCTGGTGTACGGACCTACCTGGTGTATGGTCCTACCTGGTGTATGGACCTACCTGGTGTATGGTCCTACCTGGTGTATGGACCTACCTGGTGTATGGTCCTACCTGGCGGTCCTACCTGGTGTACGGTCCTACCTGGTGTACGGTCCTACCTGGTGTACGGACCTACCTGGTGTACGGACCTACCTGGTGTACGGTCCTACCTGGTGTACGGACCTACCTGGTGTACGGACCTACCTGGTGTACGGTCCTACCTGGTGTACGGTCCTACCTGGTGTACGGACCTACCTGGTGTACGGACCTACCTGGTGTATGGACCTACCTGGTGTACGGTCCTACCTGGTGTACGGTCCTACCTGGTGTACGGTCCTACCTGGTGTACGGACCTACCTGGTGTATGGACCTACCTGGCGGTCCTGCCTGGTGTTTGGTCCTACCTGGTGTACGGACCTACCTGGTGTTTGGTCCTACCTGGTGTACGGTCCTACCTGGTGTACGGACCTACCTGGTGTATGGACCTACCTGGTGTACGGTCCTACCTGGTGTATGGACCTACCTGGTGTATGGTCCTACCTGGTGTACGGTCCTACCTGGTGTACGGACCTACCTGGTGTATGGACCTACCTGGTGTACGGTCCTACCTGGTGTACGGACCTACCTGGTGTATGGACCTACCTGGTGTACGGTCCTACCTGGTGTATGGACCTACCTGGTGTATGGTCCTACCTGGTGTACGGTCCTACCTGGTGTACGGACCTACCTGGTGTATGGACCTACCTGGTGTACGGACCTACCTGGTGTACGGACCTACCTGGTGTATGGACCTACCTGGTGTACGGTCCTACCTGGTGTACGGACCTACCTGGTGTATGGACCTACCTGGTGTACGGACCTACCTGGTGTATGGACCTACCTGGCGGTCCTGCCTGGTGTTTGGTCCTACCTGGTGTACGGACCTACCTGGTGTATGGACCTACCTGGTGTACGGTCCTACCTGGTGTATGGACCTACCTGGTGTATGGTTCTACCTGGTGTACGGTCCTACCTGGTGTATGGACCTACCTGGTGTACGGTCCTACCTGGTGTACGGACCTACCTGGTGGTCCTGCCTGGTGTTTGGTCCTACCTGGTGTACGGACCTACCTGGTGTATGGTCCTACCTGGTGTATGGACCTACCTGGTGTATGGACCTACCTGGTGTATGGTCCTACCTGGCGTCTAGCGTCTAGGTCCTACCTGGTGTATGGTCCTACCTGGCACTAGCGTCTAGGTCCTACCTGGCACGTGACATTCCTGCCCGGCCTTCCCGGTCCAGCCAGTGTAGCCGGATCCGGGTGGCGATCCGATCCTTGACTCTGCGCCTCCTCCTGCTGTTTGCCTTTGAGTACCTCTCTCTGCAGCTATTCTCTGGTCCAGCAAGTTCTCATCCTCGGGCTGCGACTCGTGACTCGTCAGAGATCATTCCTTGTGAATTTCCTTGTGGTTATGGGTGAAGCACCGGGAATGAACTGATGATCATTTTATTCGCTTTCAGTAGGGCCATAGTTGGGTGAGGTGGTGCTTATTTAGGTATTGGTTCTTGGGAATTTGCAAAAGAGGGATGCCTTACCTTCTCTAAAAAAACCAAATAGGCATTTAGACTTCATCAGACGAATCTGCCAGCCGAAATGGCTTGCTCTTGAGTAGATGCTCTGAAATTAGAAGAGGTGTGTTAAAATGTAATTTTAAAGAAAAAGTGGTACAAGTGAAAACAACAGCAAAACAACACAGAAACCCATAGAGCTGTGACCCTATGCCGGAGAATAGCTTTTAATAGCTTGCACAGAATTTGGGAAAGGGAGGCCTTGTGAAGGAATCTTTGCGATCCAGACACCTGCCCAGATGCATGTTACAGATATGAAAACCGCAGCCCCGAGAATCCACTGCATTTGCTCAGGGTTCCATAGCTTTGCATTCTTAGTGCACTGGTAACTTTTTCTCTTTAAACAAGTTGCTTCTAGGATTGACTTTTAGAGAATTTGGTTTGAAAGTCCTTATTAGAGTCACATTAAGCTGTCAGTTGCTCTGGCAGTTTCGTTGTCATATTACTGGACATTTTAAAAATATATATATTTTATTGGTATTTTACAGAGAGGAAGGGAGAAGGATAGAGAGTTAGAAACATCGATGAGAGAGAAACATCGATCAGCTGCCTCCTGCACACCCCCTACCGGGGATGTGCCCGCAACCAAGGTACATGCCCTTGACCGGAATCGAACCTGGGACCTTTTTCAGTCCGCAGGCCGACGCTCTATCCACTGAGCAAAACCGGTTTCGGCTACTGGACATTTTTATTTAGGCTTTTTACCCTTTCCAAACTTTCTTTACCTGCAAATATTCTCTTAGATATCTTTACTTCTTATTCTGTGGAAACATTGTTTTTTCTTTTATTAAATGATCAACTTTTATATTTTGTATTAAAAAAACAAGACGTGAACTCACATTCTGATCATTGTCATCCATTTGTATTTACTCAAAAGTTATGAAGTTTGAAAGGAAAGAAAATAAAAATTTTAAATTAATGTAATACATCTGTCTGCTATGAGTAAGTCACATATAAGAAAGCTCCTTTGCTTTTTCCATGTTGTCATAGATCAAGGTTGTTAAATAAAATGTGGCAGAAAAGATTAGGGTTAAAAAAAAAAAAAGACTGCTTACACAGCATGCTGGCTTGTCACACTAATTTCCTTCAGTGAGATGAGTCTATTCCAAGATGACTTATTTAGAGCTATCAGAGTAGTGGAGTATCTTCCTACTTTTTTTTAAAGATTGACTAGAATGGGAATTGGCACATAGTTGGTTTTCAATAAATGTTTATTGACTGAATTAGAAGAGAACATTAATTAAACCGGATTTTTGGTTCCTCCTTTCAGCGTTTAAGTATATCACAGGTGTGATGAGGCAGAATATTTAATTCCCAGTTAACTTTTTTTACATCTTTTCTGTATATTACTATGTGTTTTCTAACATTTTAATAACAAATGTTATACAAACTAAAAATTTTAAAGGCAAGTATATGCAGAGTGTATTGATAGAAACATTTTTGAGTATAAATCATATAGGAAGAATTTTAAAATTAATCTTTAATACTATTTAGATGATGTCTAGGAAAAGACATCCTGGAATAATTTCCAGAAAGTTTTCTAAAATTTCATAACATTTAAAAATAAAGTTAGTTCATTTTCATTAATATAGGGAAACTATTTTAAAAAGTGAACAGTCTAAGACACTTACAAAGATATACCCATCACCTACCTTCAGAACGAAAACATTACTAATATAGTTGAATGCCTATGTATTACATTCTCTATCTTCTACCCACTCCTCCCAACCAATAATGGTGATCATCCTTTTTCTTTATATTTGTATTATATATGCATTATATCCATAAGCATGCTTTAGACTTTCTTAAACTTTTTTCATGTGGTATGATACACTGTATTCTTGAATTTGCTCCAATTTTTGCTCAAAGTCTTTGGAGACTTATCTATGTTGATTGATACTTATCCATGTTTATCTATAGGGTATAGATAATTTGTTTACAACTACTTTCTCCCCTATTTTTACCTCAGAGACATTTATTGAATACCTACTATGTATTAGGCGTTGTGCTACTACAAAGGATGCATAGGTACATTTTGCTGAAAAATCAAATGGAAAGGTTCTTAATCATTTAGGGAATTGTTTATGAACTGGATTATTTACAGAGGAATTCAGATCCAATGCAAGATGATCCACAAAAATATCCCCCTTATGAGAAGGCTGTTCTATTTGGTGGCTGTTCTATTTTTGATGGAGCTCATATTTTGTTTAGATATATATATATTTTATTTTTAAAATATATTTTTATTGATTTCAGAGAGGAAGGGAGAGGAAGAGAGAGATAGAAACATCAATGATGAGAGAGAATCATTGATTGGCTGCCTCCTGCACACCCCACACGGGATCAAGCCCACAACCCAGGCATGTGCCCTTGACTGGACTCGAACCGGGACACTTTGGTCTACAGGCCGATGCTCTATCCACTGACCCAAACTAGCTAGGGCTGTTTAGATATTTAAAACATCATTAGAATTGGAATAATAATTTATAATGTCTGTCTAAAATAAAATAACACTTGTGCTACTAACACTAGCTATTCTCTAGATAAAAACTGATCTGATCAGTGTTATGGTGCCCTGAGATTTTTTTATTTTTATTAATCCTCACCCAAGGATATTTTTCCATTGATTTTTAGAGAGAGAGGTAGGGAGGGGGAGAGACACAGAGAGAGAAACATTAATGTGGAGAGAGACAGCTATTGGTTGGGGCCAGGAATGGAGCCTGTAACTGAGCTACAAGCCAAGCTGGCAAATCTTCAGGTGCCTGGAGACTTTTAAGTGTAACTTTTTTAGAAGATATTTAACCACCGTAAACAAAAAAGTGGTACTTACCTCCTCAAGTGATACATAAAAGGTTTATGGGAGCCATATTGAGGGATTTGTGGTTGAAAAAATGTAACTTGTAGTTCAATTAAATAAAATCTTGGTGCTCACTTAAAAACCTTGAGTAAAATTTCTTAACTTATTGACTAGAGGCCTGGTGCATGAAATCGTGCACTTGGGGAGGGGAGGGCGCGTCCCTCAGCCTGGCTTGTGTCCTCTCACAGTTCGGGAACCCTGCGATTGATGGCCCCAAAGAGGTAGGCCCCACCCACCTGCCGCAGCACTGCCGCCGGGTAGCCTGGGCCTCCCTCTTTGGGGTGATCTATTGTGCCCCACAGAATGAGGCCCCACCCACCTGTCGCAGCCTGCTGATTGGCCTCCCTCTGTAGGGTGATCATGGGGCAATGCCCAGGCCCCCGACCAATCGCATTGCACCCGCCTTGGCGCCAGAGAGTGTCATAGTGTGGTCGTGCAGATGGTCATTCTGCTATTTGGTAGTTCGGTTGATTTGCATATTACGCTTTTATTATTATAGGTTATTATGGACTAGAGGCTCGGCACACTAAAGTCGTGCGTGGGCCCTAGCCAGTTTTGGCTCAGTGGATAGAGCGTCGGCCTGTGGACTCAAGGGTCCCAGTTTCGATTCCGGTCAAGGGCATGTACCTTGGTTATGGGCACATACCCAGTAGGGAGTGTGCAGGAGGCAGCTGATCCATGTTTCTCTCTCATTGATGTTTCTAACTCTCTATCCCTCTCCTTTCCTCTCTGTAAAAAATCAATAAAATATAAAAAAATAAAGTCGTGTGTGGGTACCGTCCCTAGGGATAGCCCACAATTAGGGCCATCTTCCCTGGCAGCTGGCCCCGCCCCCTGCCACCACCCATCCAGGTTCCCAGTTTGCCATTGGTTGATTGGAACCTGACGGCTTGGGGGCAAGGGACCAAGAGGTAGGCTGGTCCCGCCCCGTCGTGGCCCTGTCTCCGCCACGGGTCGCCCTCTGTGTGTGGGGCGACTGGTGGAGTGGGGGGCCTTGACCTGGCGCTGCCTGCATCCCCCGCCATCCACCCCCGAGTCTCTGTTTGCCATCAGGCGATCAGAGCCTGCTGGACGGGTGGAAAGACCAAGAGGTCAGCCCTTCCGCCTGCTTGCCAATCCCGCTGCCTGCCACCACCCACCCTGGCTCCCCATTCGCCATCGGGCGATTGGAGCCTGTCAGCCGGGGGAGAAGGGACCAAAAGGTCGGCCGTTCTCACCCGCTTGCCGGCCCCACCCCCGCCATGGGTTGCCCTCTGTGTAGGGCGACTGGTGGGGTGGGGATCTTGGCCTGGCGCTGCCTGCATCTGCTGCCACCCACCCCCAGATCCCTGTTCGCCGTCGGCCAATCGGGGCCTGTGGGCCAGGGGGAGGGACCAAGAGGTGGTCAGTGACTGGTCGAGTGGTCATTCTGGTCGTTCTGCCGTTATGGTCTCAGGGCTTTTATTATATAGGATAACCACAATGCTTACAATATGAGTGCTTTTTCTCTCCTCTAGTATTACTTTGGATTTTTATGAAGAATTGAAGTTAATCATAATTGTGTTGCATCTTGTGTTTTAACCATAAATTTTTTTTATAGGATTTCTATAATTGGCCTGATGAATCCTTTGATGAAATGGACAGTACACTAGCTGTGCAGCAGGTAATAACAATAGTTTCTTTTGCAACACCAATAAACTAGTCCTTTGACCTTCCTATGTCTTTTTTTTTTTTTAAGTAAATCTTTATTGTTCAGAGTATTACAATTGTTCCTCTTTTCCCCCCCATAGCTCCCTTCCACTTGGTTCCCACCCCACCCTCTGCCCTTACCTCCCCCACACTGTCCTCATCCATAGGTGTACGATTTTTGTCCAGTCTCTTCCCGCACCCCCCACACCCCTTTCCCCCTGAGAATTGTCAGTCCACTCCCTTTCTGTGCCCCTGATTCTATTATATTCACCAGTTTATTCTGTTCATTAGATTTTTTATTCACTTGATTTTTAGATTCACTTGTTGATAGATATGTATTTGTTGTTCATAATTTTTATCTTTACCTTTTTCTTCCTCTTCCTCTTCCTCTTCTTAAAGAATACCTTTCAGCATTTCATATAATCCTGGTTTGGTGGTGATGAACTCCTTTAGCTTTTTCTTATCTGTGAAGCTCTTTATCTGACCTTCAATGATAGCTTTGCTGGGTAGAGTAATCTTGGTTGTAGGTTCTTGCTATTCATCACTTTGAATATTTCTTGCCACTCCCGTCTGGCCTGCATAGTTTCTGTTGAGAAATCAGCTGACAATCATATGGGTGCTTCCTTGTAGGTAACTAACTGTTTTTCTCTTGCTGCTTTTAATATTCTCTCTTTGTCTTTTGCTCTTGGCATTTTAATTATGATGTGTCTTGGTGTGGTCCTCTTTGGATTCCTTTTGTTTGGGGTTCTGTGTGCTTCCTGAACTTGTAAGTCTATTTCTTTCACCAGGTGGGGGAAGTTTTCAGTCAGTTATTTCTTCAAATAGGTTTTCAATATCTTGCTCTCTCTCTTCTTCTGGCATCCCCATAATTCTGATGTTGGTACGCTTGAAGTTGTCCCATAGGCTCCTTACACTATCTTCAACTTTTTGGATTCTTTTTTCTTTTTGCTTTTCCGGTTGGGTGTCTTTTGCTTCTTTGTATTTCAAATCTTTGACTTGATTCTTGCGATCCTCTAGTCTGCTGTTGGATCTCTGTATATTATTTTTTATTTCAGTCAGTGTATGCTTAATTTCTAGTTGTTCCTTTTTCATATCCTCGAGGGTCTAGCTAAATTTATCGGCCTTTTCTAGGAAATTCTTGAAAAACCTTATAACCGTGGTTTTGAACTCTCTATCCCATCGTTTGCTTTCCTCCATTTCTGTCATTTTGGCTGCTTCCCTGAGTTGATAGAGTGGCTTTGTGTGCTAGGTGTCCTATAGGGCCCAGTGGCTCTGTCTCCCCAGTTACCTGAGGTGGACCCTCTTGGTGCACCCCTTTGTGGGCTGTGTGCACAGTCTTGTTGTAGTTAAGCCTTGATTGTTGTTGGTATCACTGGGAGGAATTGACCTCCAGGCCAGTTGGCTGTGAGGATCAGCCGTGTCTACGATGGGAGATCTTCTGTGCTGGAGACACCCTTATGAGACAAGACTTGCAAAAGCCTCTGTGCTCAGCTTGGATGGGGCGGAGTCTCAGGGCAGAGCAGACAGCAATGGCTTCCTATCAGCCCTGCTCTATGAGGCCCCTGGGTCTCAGTGTCGCGCGTAATCGCTGCAAGCACCTCTGAGAGAAAGCTGCCCTCGAGTTTCGCCCGCTGCCAGACAGTTCAACTTGTCCCTGAATGAGTCTGGGTCCCCAGAGTCTTGCCCGGAACTGGAGTTCAGAGCAGTCGGGAGCTTTTGTCTCCCTCCCGATTGAAAAAGCCAGCTGCATACTCAGTTGTCAGCCCTCCGCACGCACGCCTTCATACCTCTGCCTTCCACAGCTCCTGTGAGTCTCAGTGTGCTTTTCTCTTTCCTTCTAGTTGTAGAATTTCCATTCAACCAGCCTTCCTGTGGTTCTGGATGATGTCCGTTTTGTCTTTTAGTTGTAGTTTTGAAATTGTTGTGCGAAGCAGCAGTTTAGGTGTTTACCTATGCCGCCTTCTTGGTTTCTCCTCATTCCTATGTCTTTTAGCACAAACCAGAATCCATGGAATTAATGGATGGCCATTTAAAACTTTTGTCAACCTTCATTTTGTTTTAAGATGGCATATTAAACTATAATCAAACCTAAATATATTTTAATATCTTAAAATATGTTAATCTGTACTATATTAGTGTACCAAATTTGATTTTATAGTGAACTTAATTCAAAATTAATTGAATACTAAATTAGAATAACATTAAATAGAAATAGCATATTGATTTGGTGACTGAACACTTGCAAACATGTACCTAAACTTTACTTTTTTTTAACCATTTTTTAAAATCCTCACCCGAGGATATGTTTTTATTGATTTTAGAGAGAGAAGTGGGGGGGAGGGGAGAAACATCGATTGGTTGCCTCCTATATGTGCCCCTACTGGGAATTGAACCCTCAACCTTTTGGTGTACAGGATAATACTCCAACCAACTGAGCCACACCAGCCAGGGCAGGATATTCTTTTTTATATTATTTATTTATTTACTTTTTTTTGGGGGGGGGTGCACAGGATATTACTAAATATTCTTATTGAGAATCACATTGTGAACTAGTTGGGTTAAAAAACACACACACCAGCTGGTCATTTTTTCAAAATGAATAAAATCTGGAATCTGGGAAAAAAATAATTTCCATAGCTAATTATTAAAACACTAGAGGCCTGGTGCATGAATTCGTGCATGGGTGAGGTTTGACCAGCCCGCCCCTGATTGGGGTCGGGGGTAGATCAGGGGTGTGGCCGGCCAGGGGGAGAGGCCAAGGGCGGTTGGCCAGCAGGCGCCGCCCCCTGGTTGAACTCCCATTTGAACTCCTGGTGGAGGGGACAGTTTGCATATTAGCCTTTTATTATATAGGATCACATTTAAGGTGTAATAAAAGGATGCCTGAAATTGCCTGTAATAGTAAATTGGACGAGGCATTGGTTAACTTTTTAAAAAAATATTTTTATTGATTTTAGAGAGGAAGGGAGAGGGATAGAGAGAGGGAAACATCAATGATGAGAATCATTGATAAGCCCGCAGCCCAGGCATGTGCCACTGGCCAGAATCGAACCTGGGACCCTTCAGTCCACATGCTGATGCTCCATCCACAAGGCCAAACCAACTAGGGCTTGGTTAACGTTTTTAAAGAGAAAATGTGCAATAACAATAGGCTGTTTGGCTTTATCTAATGGCCAGATAATAAAAGTAGATAGCTATTTGTATTTATTGTTATTTGGAGATCTTAAGGAATAAAACACAAATACAGTTGACTTCTTTGAGCTTTAAAAACAATTAATAATCATTATAAAAATCTTTAAAATGGATTTAGTGTATTAGGTATTTAGCACAGGAAATGGAAGAGCATTACTGAATGAATGGTTTTGTGCAGTGCCTTTTTGTATGTGTGTGAGATGTTATCTTAAAATTTTTTTTTAATTGTTTTCAAAGAGAGGGAGAGAGAGCGATAGAAACATCAGTGATGAGAGTGAATCATTGATTGGCTGCCTCTTGCACACCCCCTACAGGGGATTGAACCTGCAACCCGGGCATGTGCCTTGACCGGGAATTGAACCTGATCTTCTGGATCATGGGTTGATGCTCAGCCACTGAGCCACACCAGCTGGGCTCTAGTAGTTTAATTATGTGTCTGGGCATGGATTTCTTTGGGTTTTCTTTTTTTTTAAAAATATGTTTTTAATTAATTTCAGAGAGAGGAAGGGAGAGGGAGTTAGAAACATCAGTGAAGAGAGATAATTATTGATGGGCTGCCTCCTGCACGCCCCCTACTGGGGATCAAACCTGCAACCTGGGCATGTGCCCTGACCAGGAATTGAACTGAGATCTGCTGGTTCATAGGTCAAAGCTCAACCACTGCAATTCGCTGGCCGGACTCTGGGTTTTCCCGTTTGGCATTCACTCTGCTTTTTTTATTGTGATTAAAAAATATATAAAATTTACCACTTTTTCCCATTTTAAGTGTACAGTTTTGTGGTATTAAGTAGATCCACATTTTATGCAGCCATTACCACCTCCATCTATCTTGAGAATTTTTCATCTTGTCCAACTGAAACTCTGTACCCATTAAATAATCACTCCCCGTTAGCCTATTCACCTTCTTGAATTTGTAGGTTTATGTCTTTTCCTAACTTGGAAACTTTTTAGCCATTATTTATTCAGATATATTTATTAGCGCCACATGCTTTTTCTTTTTGTGGGATGATGGTGACATGACTATTAAATCTTTTGTTATTGTCTGACAAGTTCCTGAGGCTCTGTTTATTATTATTTTTATCCCTTTTAATTTCTGTTGTTCAGATTGGATAATACCTATTTATCTATCTACAAATTTATTGATTCTTTACTGTGTCATCTCCATTCTGCTATTGAGTCCAGTGAGTGTTTTACTTTGGTGGTTGTGTTTTCCAGTTCTAAAATTTCCACTTGGCACCCAGTCGGTGTTGCTCAGTGGTTGAGTGTCAAACTGTAAACCAGGAGTCACAGTTTGATTCCCAGGTGGGGCATATGCCTGGTTGCGGGCTCAGTCCCAGTATGGGGCGTGCAGGAGGCAGCCAATCAGTGATTCTTTCTCATCATTGATGTTTCTATCTCTCTCTCCCTCTCCCTTCTTCTCTGAAATAAATAAAAATATATTTTAAAAAAAGGAATAAAAATCACTGTAGCAATAGAAAATTAAAAAAAAATTCCATTTGGCTCTTTTTATCTTTATTGATAGTTTTGTTTCAAGTGTTTGTAATTTTACATTCAAGCAGTTTTTAAATAGCTGCTTTAAAGTCTTTGTCAGGTAATTTCCAATATCTGTGTCACCTTGTCATTGGTGTCTTGTGCTTGTTTTTCCCCATGATAATTGAGATTTCCATGTATTCTTTGTATGCCAACTAATTTTGGATTATATCCTGGACATTTTGAATATTATGTTTACACTCTGGTCTTATTTAAACCCAATGGAGAATGTGATGTTTTTGTTGTACCAGGCATTTGACTTTGTTAGATACAGGTTGCAAGTTCCAACTGAACTGAGATTCCAGTGTCAGTTTAGTTTTCAAAACCTTTTGCATCTGTTGTGTGTGCATGCGCACCAACCTGTTGTCAGCCTAGGTGGAGGTATATCCATTAGCTCAGTTCTCAAAGTCTGTCAGATATTAATTAGGATAAGATCCATGCATGCACTGTGCACACATCAGGATTGCACCCAGGAGTTCATAACCAGCTTTATGGGATTATTTACTTAAAAAAAAATGTTTTCATTGATTTTTAGAGAAAGGAAGAGGGGAGAGAGAGAGAGAGAGAGAAAGAAAGAAAACCATGCCTTCTGCACACCCCCTACTGGGGATTGAGCCCAAAACCTGGGTATGTGCCCTGACCGGGAATTGAACCATGACCTCCTGGTTCATAGGTCGATGCTCAACCACTGAGCCATGCTGGCCAGGCAAGAGCAGTTTTTTTTTTTTTTTTTTTTAATATATTTTATTGATTTTTTACAGCGAGGAAGGGAGAGGGATAGAGAGTTAGAAACATTGATCAGCTGCCTCCTGCACACTCCCCACTGGGTATGTGCCCACAACCAAGGTACATGCCCTTGACTGAAATTGAACCCGGGACCCTTGAGTCCGCAGGCCGACGCTCTATCCACTGAGCAAAACTGGTCAGGGCAGTTTTTTTAAAAATATATTTTATTGATTTTTTACAGAGAGGAAGGGAGCGGGATAGAGAGTTAGAAACATCGATGAGAGAGAAACATCGATTAGCTGCCTCCTACACACTCCCTACTGGGGATGTGCCCACAACCAAGGTACATGCCCTTGACTAGAATCGAACCTGGGACCCTTCAGTCCTCAGGCTGACACTCTATCCACTGAGCCAAACTGGTTAGGGCAAGCAGTTTTTATATGTTAAAAAATTATATATGTTTAATATAAGATTTTCCATGTAGTGTAATATTTTAATTAACTATAAGAACTTCTTTGTTTATAGTATATTCAACAGAACATAAGAGCAGATTGTTCCAATATTGACAAAATTCTTGAACCACCTGAAGGCCAAGATGAAGGTGTATGGAAGTATGAACATTTAAGGTAAGTCCTTATGGTATATCAAAATAGTAATAATACTTATTAGTAAAAAACTAGAGGCCCGGTGCATGAAATTCGTGCACTTGGGGGGGGGGTTGTGTCCCTCAGCCTGACCTGTGCCCTCTTGCAGTCAGGGAGCCCTCGGGGAATGTCCGACTGATGGCTTAGGTCTGCTCCTCCTGGGGAGCGGGCCTAAGCCGGCAGTCGGACACCCTTAGCGCTGCCGCGGAGGTGGGAGAGGCTTCCACCACTGCCGCTGTGCTCGCCAGCCATGAGCCCGACTCCTGTGTTGAGCATATGCCCCCTGGTGGTCAGTGCACATCATAGTGACCGGTCATTCCGCTGTTTGGTCAATTTGCATATTAGCCTTTTACTACATAGGATAATCTTTAATATTAATTATGAATTACAAATAAAATCATTATTAATTGCAGATCAAAAAGCAAATTCTAAAGCTTTTATATTTTCAGTGTTATAAAATTTTCAACTTTGATATTTACTGATTATTTTTTACATTTATGGATTTGGGCCCTATGTTTTTACACAGTTTTCCTTAATCATATCCTTTAACCACAATGCATTATTTCTATTTACCTACTCATGAATAGCTATCTCTCTCTAGAGGATCATGTCAAGCTCCTGGTATAAGCTTGGTATCTGATGAGTTACCTATTAACTACTGTGAACTTTAGTCTTCCCTTTGGAAAATATAGATTAATTGTAATCCTGCAATAAGGAGTTTTGGAGCTTTTCATAATATCCTTTGAATGAGAAAATTGATGATGAGTGAAGGACTAGTTAACTAGAGTTAACTTTAGAAGCAGCTATATCCTGAAGTTACTAGATGGTTTCTTGAATTTATCAATTTTCTAGTATAAATGGGAGTTGGGATGAGTTGATAGGTTAAATATGGAGAATGCAGAATGGATGTATGTTCATTGGGGTTTGTTACTTTTGAGTTGATTTAAACATAATAAATGTAGTATGACTTTTCTCCAGTAACAGACCACATTTTTTGTGCTGAGTGCCTCAATTTGTAGATGAGGTACTTTTTAAAATTGATGTTGCAGGCATGTTGTCTAGATTTTGTTTGATGGGGAAACACAGTAGTGAGTAACTAATTTGGTAGAATTTTTAGAGGGAACATTTAGTATTTTGACAGTTAATGCAGTAAGTTATTTTTGTGTCATAAAATATTTTTTGAGCACTTAACAATGTTCCAAGAATTGTTCTAGGCTTGTAATTCTCAATTTGGAAATTTTAGAAGGAAAAGATGTCATGAAAAAAATGCCCATGATCTGTTCAGTGACATAAAAGCAAGTTACAAAATTGTGTATATGATCCCAATATATTTAAAATCATCATTATATATAAAATCAAATTTGCTATAAACAATAATTATATTTTCGGAAGAGGTGGTGGAATTATGGAAGACGTTCTTCTATGTTATGATTGAAGGTTTTACGAAGACATGTTTGTAGTCATAACAAAACTTGTAAAATATGTAGGAGTATTAAAAGAAAAAGTAGTCTTTTTTGTATATCTGTTTGTATATGGATATATAAACGCATATAATTTTATATGTAACTGGAATCTTACTGTGAGTATAAATACATATCCTTTGCCAACCTTTTATTATTCTTCAGTTGCTAATCATTTAGAATGTTAAAAAAAGTTTTTTTATGTATATGGTTTCTGTTAACATCTTTTTACATATATCTGCGTATTATTCTGATTATTTAATTAGATTTGGTTCTTAGGAGAATGACTTAATAAAAAAATATACATTTTCTAAGTGTCCTGGTAAATTTTTCTAAAATACTTCTCAGTAAAATTGTATCAATTTTCAGTGTTAAGAGTGATCAAGTTCTTGAACTCTGATATTGAACTTTTTTACCATCATTTATTTTGAATTTTGTTTATTAATCTGTATGTCTTTGTAGGAAATGTGCCATGTAAATTCATATGGTGTTGATGAGGGAGGATGGATGGTACTGGTAGGGTTCTGTATTTTAAATTAATATTCTAAATATAATGTGGAAAATACATAAGACTTTTTATTTATATATTTGAATTTTTAGGCAATTCTGTCTTGAGCTCAATGGACTTGCTGTCAAACTTCAGGTAATATTTTCAAGTTAAAGTTATAATAGAAAGTTCTCATTTTCCCCCCTAAGTTTATAACTTAACCTTTTGCATTTGGATGTCGAGTGTGACTTGACACGGTTAGCATCGAGATTAAAATTACTCTTTGAATGTATCAATAATTTGAAATATAAAAAAATCCAAATAAATAAGTTTGTATGAAAAGAAACTCCAGTTTTTTATTCTACTGACGCGCTTTGTAAAATCTGGGGTATTTAAAAAATTAAATCCCGAGTAGAATAAAGGAATCGAGAAAAAAGCAAGCGAGTGCAAAGGGTTAATGTGCTTACAAGACTTATCTAAGGTTTCTAATTAGAATTGTACATGGAAATGTAGTAACCCCAATGATAAACTTCTTAATTGCTTTACATATTAAGAAATGTAACCTTTTAACAGAGCGAATGCCACCCAGACACATGTACTCAGATGACAGCAACTGAGCAGTGGATTTTTCTTTGTGCAGCTCATAAAACTCCAAAAGAGGTGAGAATTCATAAAGGAGAATGACTAATAAAATGGCCATAACCTACATTTGTACAAGACTGTGGTAGATAAGTTTTTAGGAGCTTTAGTTCACTCTTTATTTTGCCAGTTGGTTTCGTGTTCTTTGCTGCAAAGTTATTGCCACAGTGCTGTTTTAGAATTTCTTTTTTTTCTTTTAAATATATTTTTATTGATTTCAGAGAGGAAGGAAGAAGGAGAGAGAGTTAGAAACATCAGTGATGAGAGAGAATCATTGATTGGCTGCCTCCTTCATGCCCCCTACTAGGGATCGAGCCTGCAACCTGGGCATGTGCCCTTGACTGGAATTAAATCCGGGATCCTTCAGTCCGAAGGCTGACACTGTCCTCTGAGCCAGACCAGCTAGGGCAGGATTTCTTATAATTAGTATAATTTTTCATAATTGGGCAGTTATATGGAGAATGGATAAACAGATTGTGGTATATACATACAAGGGAATATTTTTTAGCCATGAAAAGGAATGAAGTTCAGATATATGCTACAGCATGGATGAACCTTGAGGACATTATACTGAGCCAAATAAGCCAGACACAAAGGGACAGCTATTTTATGATTCTACTTATATGAAATATCTTGAAAGGGCAATTTTATAGAGACAATAGATTAGAGAGGTTACCATGGACTGGGGGGTGAGGAGCATGGGAAGGTATTGATTGATGGTATAGAGTTTCTGTTTGGGATGATGAAAAACCTTTGGTTAGAAACAATGGTGTTGGTTGCATGACACTGAATATAATCAATGCCACCGACTATACATTTAAAAATAGTTACAATGGCAAATGTTGTGTTCTATATATTTTACCACAATTTTTAAATCATCACCGGGGGATATTTTTTCCATTGTTTTTTAGAGAGAGTGGAAGTTAGGGAGGGATGAGGGGAAAGAGAGAAACATCTCACCTGAACCTGGGCAGGGATTGAAACCTGGGACCCAGGTATCTGCCCTTGACTGGAAATCGAACCCAAGACCCTTTGGTACACCCTCTGCCCAGGCCTTCACCACGCTATTGTCTGTGGCCATGGGTTATGCATATATGCATACAAGTTCTTGAGTTGATCTCTTCCCACCTACCCACCCACACCTTCCCTCTGAGATTCCACATTCTGTTCAATGCTTCTGTGTCTGGATTTATTTTGTTCATTAGAGTCCACATATGAGTGAGGCCATGTGATACTTGTGTGTGTTTTGTTGTTTGTTTAGATAATCTTTATGTATTTACCATCACACTGTAATAAGCTATATTTAGTAGTTTCTAATTTAAATTTCTAAATCCAGTTCATTTTTTCCTTCAAGTGGATCCCTGGTTCCTTCTCACTGCTCCTTTCCTTTGATCCTTCTCCCTGTCTGCCTTCAAAAGAACTGAGTGAGGAGATTACTTTGCAGTTTTATTTTTCCTTTAGTCGGTTTGCTGATTTGCCATGAGACAATAGGTTTTGTTGTTTCTGATAAGTGGAATAGGATAAGACAGGTTTATTAAAATGTAAAGATATAAATTTCATGTTAAATTTCAAAGGAGGTTAAGGAGAAAATTCTTTAGAAGCTGCTAGGATAATAGGTGTTAGAAGGCAGTGATCCCTCGGTATTTGTGAAGAGAAGGAGGCTTTGGGTCCTTGGTAAAGTATAAGTCAGTGGACGGAGGGCCCAGTATATTCCTACCATAAACATGTTTTTGGGTCCTGCCTAACTGTATGATCTTGCCTTAGTCATTGGCCATGAGTCACTGATAGTCCCTGACGCTGTGCACCATTCTCCAGGGCTCTCTGGCTTAGGCTATAGAGCTGGGATATTTACATGCTTGCTTACTCGCTAGTAAATCTGTGATCTTTTCTGAACTGGCTGCTTGTTTTGAAAGATTCCTTATCTTTGCCCACAGATAATTTTAAAACCTGGAAGAAGCCTGTGCAGACTCTGCAAACTGACCAGCTTCCGTCTCCTCATTTGTCAAGTCAGAGGGTTAATGAGCTAATCAGGTGTTCTTTCCAGTGTTGGGAGTGAGAAATTAGGAGATTGATTCATGCATCTTCTAGAGTCTGATATAGTTCATGGGGATAGTAGTCTTATTTATTGATGTAACACTGAATTTTAGTCATTCTGATATTATAAGGCAATTCTTTTTTAGGATATATTAGGTTTTCGGAATAAGACACACATATAATAAATACACCTAAACTAAGAGACAGAGCTCTTTGTTGATGCATTTTTATGTTCTTTCTTTTATAGTGTCCTGCTATAGACTATACTAGACACACACTTGATGGTGCTGCATGTCTTCTGAATAGCAATAAATATTTTCCCAGCAGGTAAACTTTTAAACATGGCATTAAACTTTTTGGATTTAATTTAAAAGATAGTTGTTTTTAAAATTTAAACTAGGTTCCTGGTTAATGCATTGTATTCTTTAAGCTTTATCTTTTATTCAAGTTTTGAAATTATGGTTATAGTTAAACTAAAGGTAGCAGGACTTAGTTCCCAAAGCTCACAGGCCAGTTCAGTCAAGGGTAGTCCCGGCTGCTGTGTCCTTGTCCAGGGCTCGCTCTCTGACGCTTTAGAGTTGGGATATTTGCACACTTACTTACTGGAATCTCTGTGTCAGTCAGCCTCTTAGCATACCTCAGGAGCAGACTTTTCTTAGCTGGACTGCTTGTTTTTGAAGGATTCCTTGTCCTTGCCCATTACAGTCCTCATCAAATAAGATCTGGGAAGAAGCCTATGTATACTGTCTTACATTATTGGTGAGGTTTGTGACTGGTCTTTTATTCTATTAAGATATTTGTTATCAGGTGGATCAGTTTGGAAATTTTATTTCCCCCAAATATCATTAACTCTAAAGAGCTCAGATAAAATATGTAAAAAATACTGTTTTTTGCCTCAGAATCCAAATACATTAAAAAAAAATATCCAAAATATGCTGGCAGTTTTTATTTCTCAAAAAAAAAAGAATCAAGTTTTATGGAATAAAACAATAATTCCTTTTAGCAGTTTTAATCATCTCTAGAGAACAAACTGTTAATGTCATATGTGTATGTTTTAGTAGGTTTTGATTTGTCAGGGATTTGTTTTAATTGCATTAAACTACAACGTTTCAAAACCATGATACTAAATTTCTTAGGCACTGGTTACATAGGAGCAGCCCTGGCTCAGGAGCGAACAGGGGTTCTAGTCCTGCTCTTGCCACTTCCTAGCACTTGGACCTTTTCCCTAGGTGTCTGTTTCCGCACTGGTGAATTTAGGAGGTTGGAATGCTGTATATTTTCCATAAGATCTGTCAAGCTCTATGAATCTGTGATTTCTGTTTCTAGGGTTAGCATAAAGGAATCATCTGTAGCAAAACTAGGATCAGTATGCCGTAGGATTTACAGAATATTTTCACATGCTTATTTTCATCATCGGCAGATATTTGATGAATATGAAGTAAGTATGTTTTACTAATTATCCTGATGCATTTTTATCAGAATGATGACAATATATGCTGATAATATATCTCATTTTTTTAGTTTGGGTAGTAAATTAAAATAACATTTTTTTCTTCTTCTCTACAGAATGAAACGTTTTTGTGTCATCGGTTTACTAAATTTGTGATGAAATATAATTTGATGTCCAAGGATAACCTGATTGTACCAATTTTAGAAGAGGAAGTTCAGAATTCAGTTTCTGGGGAAAGTGAAGCATGAAGGGAATCATATAGAAAAAAATGTACTGATCACATAATTAACATTAATTATGTACTGTATATATATCATTTTAGACACATCAATCATGTATCCATATTATAGCCTCTTTGTTTAGTATAGGTTTTTGTATGCTGAGTGTTGCCTTTTAAAATGGGAAATACTTTTTAAGTTATTCATGAGCTGTATATTCACCGGTGTGGCACTCATGGTTTTTAAATAAGATTAGTATTATCTGTTTATAATGCCTGTTAATAAAAGAATTTACAGTTTGGTAAAATTGCTGCTAAACAATCATTGGATCACAATCCTCATCAAATAAACCCATCTATAAAAAGATGAGTGAGCTTGAGGTTTCGCACAAGCCATTTACTAAAGAAATAGTAATGTTTTCCTTTGGTTTTACCCCTGAGTTTAGTTAGTCTAGAAAATTCTGTAGCACATAGTTTAGTCTTAACTATTAACTTTTCAAAAATTAGCTAAAAGTGTTTTAAAATTCTGTTTATAGTTTTTGATATACATATATGATTATGTGTATGTCCAAATATAAATCAAATGAAGCATTAGTAATACTGAAATAATCTTAATACTACATAAAGTAAGTTCTAGACCCATATACTTGGAGAGGATTTACTTTTTGCGACAGTGGACTGTTACATACAAGATGCTGATAATACTAAGTGCATAAATGATGTTCCCACTGCAAACCTACTCTGTCCTTCCCTTCTCATTTCCCTTCACTCCCTCCCCAACTACATTGGCTGAGAAGCTTTTCACCAGACTGAGCTAGTGGTAGCTTATACCTATTTATATTATATTAATTGCTTACAGACTATACCTCATATTAGCAATTACACTACAGGAGAAATGTATCTGCATAGGCTCTTGCTTATCTTTGTTTTGCTAAATTGCTCTAACTACTTGGAAAAGTTTTAAAACTAGTTTGACTCTCTCTGTTAGTAATATTATTCTTTTTATCTAACCATCAAGGCAGCATTTAAATTGAGTTGAAAAATATTGTAGTATTTATTTTATGACCCTTCCCTACAAAGTTTATGTTTGAATTATATGCACATGTGATGTTTTTTTGCAAGAATTTACAGGTTCCAGGATGATGAATGGTATTACATATTTTAGACTTTGTAATAATTCAGTGTCTTAAGGATTCAACTGCAAATTTTACAGTCTTATACTGAATGCAGTTTTTAATAAGGCACTGGAGTTCTGATTGCTAAACTGGTTGTAATGAGGCACTGTGATAGGCTAAAAAAATTGTACATGTAGTGAAGAAAATGTATAAATCCATCTCTTGAACAGAGTTAAGCATGGGGAACTTTTTATTTAAAATGGTTATTTTGAAATGAAGATGAAAATGTATTCATCTTGGTTTGTTTATTTTTTTCAAATTTGAGGACATATTTTATATCATATAATGAGACAAGTATGTACCGCAGAAAGGGGAATAGTAGCATTCTGAGGGTGTGTGTGTATCGATGCCTTTCCGAGCTGCCAGTGTGTTTGGTTTGGGAGCAGCTCTGTCCTCATAGCCAGTCATTCTTTTACCCCAATCCACAACTATCCTTTAAGAACTTTTACGTCACAGTGAAAGGAATGTTGACTTTGAAATTATACATTTATATTAATGTCACTATAAACCTATAGGGATATTAATTTTTACACAAACTTGCTAAATATTGAGAGACTAAACTACTAAGTTAATAAATTATATACAGCAATGTAGCTGTTCTCTCTAGATGGTGTCTCAGTGGATTTGTGTTGCAGTGGCTGGGGTTGGCAATCTGGCTAAGTATTTTAAAACACATTTTGAATAAAACGGCTTAGTGCTAATGGGGAAATAAAATACGTTTTTTTAAATTACTCATTCCATCTTCCCTGTGCTGTGTTTGGAATCAATCATAAAAAAAGGGTTGGGTGGTTAACATCAGTTTGTAGTCTTGCTTTTGTACTCATTGACATCCTTGTACTCATACTCACTGCATGTGAAGTTGACTCACTGTACTGGGCAGATCTGAATGGAACAGTCACTGTTTTTCCTTAATACTGTTTACAGACTTTAGAAAATATACACGTACCTAAGTGGTAGTGAAAAAATTATTAGCCCTGGCAAACCATTGATTTTTAAAGTCAGTGTTCTAAAAAGGGGAATAGAAAACTCAGTTTCGTGTAATCTACTTTTTGTTTGGATTATCCAATATAGAGCCAAAAGTTAAATTTTTCTTTGTATAAAGTTATTTTGACTAGTCAATTCAGTCTTCTATCATATTTGGGAAGGTAGCTAACTTAATTATGTTCCTTTAAGTATCATAGTTCTTTTGTGTGTATATATTTTCTCTGATTTGAGGTCAATTTTGCATTTCTAGAATAGCTCAATTAAATTCTTGGTAAGTTAACACTTTTCTTTTTAAATGTGTTCTCCTTTTTAAAAAAAAATATATATTTTATTGATTTTTTACAGAGAGGAAGGGAGAGGAATAGAGAGTTAGAAACATAGATGAGAGAGAAACATCAATCAGCTGCCTCCTGCACACCCCCTACTGGAGATATGCCCACAACCAAGGTACATGCCCTTGACCAGAATCGAACCTGGGACCTTTCAGTCCATAGGCCGACACTCTATCCACTGAGCCAAACCAGTTTCGGCTAAGTTAACACTTTTTAAAAATCAAAATAAGCCCTAGCTGGTTTGGCTCAGTGGATAGAGCATCAGCCTGCGGACTGAAGGGTCCGGGGTTTGATTCCAGTCAAGGGCATATGCCCGGGTTGCAGGGCTCAATCCCCAGTAGGGAGCGTGCAGGAGACAGCCAATCAATGATTCTCTCTCATCATTGATGTTTCTCTCTCTCTCTCCCTCCCCTTCCTCTCTGAAATCAATACAAATATATTTAAAAAAATTAGAATAACATTAAAAATCCCATGATTACATTGTTAGTAAGGACTGTGCTATGGTTTAAACACATTTACTGACTGATGCCAAATTTATTGTAATAGAACTAATTATCTGTTCCCTGTGTACTTTGCTCACACTAATCACTAAACAATGACACCCTTTTGTCTGAAGGCTTCCTATAATTTTATTTGCACAGTTAAATTCTACATTGTATATGCTTCGTTTTTGCATACTCTTTGGATGTGCTAATGGTTTCTTTGTGTAGTTCTTCCATGCTATGTAAATGTTTTAGTAAAAGTAGTTTTCATTTCTTGAATGCAGCATATTGTTAACTACAGACACTACAGAGGTATTAGTACAACACATTTAGCAGCTTGAGATAGTCAAAATATCAAATTTGTTTTCTGAAAAAATATGTATTATTTGTAGAGTACACTGTACAACCAGATAATACCAAGCGAATCTGTCAGAGCAGTGATTTTCAACTGGCGTGCCATAAGAGGTACACTGGTGTGCTGCGCAATTGTTAAAACATGCAATACCTGACTGTTTAGTCGGGGGCACTGACTTCTTTTCCCTTAGATTGTCAAAGAAAAATATGACAACAGCCAACACAACAATAGCTGTCTGGTGTGAATGAATCAAAACTGGCACGGCTAGGGTTCAAGGTCTGGAGAAGAGGCTGACGCACAAATGGGTATACTGGACAATAAGGATGAGTTTAGAAGGCATGGGGAGCCAGGCGGAGGTCTTACTCTCTAGTGGAGTGGCTCCCGGAATGCCCGGACCCATTAGCTTTTTATTTACAGAATACACATTTGCCCTTTAGCAAAGCAAACAGACATAGCAATGGTAAGGTTTGGTAAACAAAGGATTATCAGGTTAGGGGATTGCCTTCAGCCATTCAGCCAGCGGCAGGGTAATACAATGCTGATGGATTTTCAGCTCTTGCTGAATATCAAAGTCCATTAGCCTTCTAACGGCCTTCTCGCATAATTATGCTAACTACTTGTTGGTCTTAGCCTCCGGCACATTATTATACCAATTTTTTTGTCGGCAAAAAATGATTTTTTTGGTGAGCCACAGAATTTTAATAATTTCTTTGTGCTATGAGATGAACAAGGCTGACAATCGCTGTACCAGAGGGTTATGTTACCTAAAAGATTCAACTAGGAGCCTCCCTCTGAACACGGGGTGCATATTTTACAGGACATTTTATGTGAACACGGGGTGCATATTTTACAGGACATTTTATGTGGGCTGGGAACCTAGTGTTTGGTGCTGTATTTATGTGCAGTTATTTTGAACATCTGAACATAGTTAAATGTACGAATACAACAAGATAAAAAAACATGATTTGAGGGAATTAGAGGGACTTTTCAAGCATTGCTTGGAGCAGGGGAAATGTATGATGAATGCAAATGAGCTTGTTAGCTGTTTGTGAGAGGATCATGGGGGAAATGAATGGGCTGCACTAATTCTGAATAAGATGCCAACTTTTAGAGCAAGGGTAGAGACTTAAGTCTTTGTTTTGTTTTTTAAAAATATATATATTTTATTGATTTTTACAGAGAGGAAGGGAGAGGGATAGAGTTAGAAACACCAATCAGCTGCCTCCTGCACACTCCCTACTGGGGATGTGCCCGCAAGCAAGGTACATGCCCTTGACAGGAATCGAACCTGGGACCCTTCATTCCGCAGACCGATGCTCTATCCACTGAGCCAAACCGGTTAGGGCAGTCCTTGTTATTTTAATTAAATACCAGTGCCCAGATATAGTGCAGTCACTGTGGGAAGAACCCATCGGTAGAGAGTGAAAAGCTCAGGTTTAACAGGATAGTAAGTGGAATATGACCCTACTGGTTGGTGTCACATTTCTGAGGCGTAGGGAGAGACCACAGTCTGTGAAGTGTCAGAGGCGGGGCCTCTTGACTGTATCTTTCTGGCTGTCAACGTTCTGCAAAGCCGAGGCCTCACGTCCTCAGCCACTCCTCAGACTCCACTGGTTTGCAAGATTTGCAAGATTCTAGGGCTCACCAGAACCTTAGCTCGTTACTCAGAAGTGAAAATCATCGCTCAGACGTGGAATGGGGTGTGGAAAGGGGCCAACTTGGTGGCCTGGAAATGTGATGGTGGAGGGGGCTAGGCGGAGGGCCACACACAGGAATAGATTTCTCTTGATGCAAATGTTCTCAACCTGCGGGAGAAGACTTTCATCTGTGAGTTCCCTACTCTCCCAATGCCTGTGACACCCAACCCTACCGATAAGGACCCATCTGCCCTCATCTCAGCCTTGACAGCCATTGCTCCTCTGCTCTGATTGCCCTGAGAGCTTTTCCCCCCAATAATTTATTGTTGAAAGGGTTACATATGTCCCCCTTTTTCCTCCATTTCCCCCCTCTCAAGGCGTCCTGAGATCTTAAAATCAGACAATTTTAAGGTCTTTGTAGGCTCCAGATTCCACCCACATAAGATTAAAATGTAGCCCCATTTCATATTAAATATAAAACATTTTTAAAAAATATTTTTTATTGATTTCAGAGAGAAAGGAAAGAAACATCAATGATGAGAGAATCATTAATCAGCTCCCTCCTGCACACGCCCTACTGGGGATCGAGCCTGCAGTCTGGGCATGTGCCCTGACAGACCTGGCTCACAGGTCGACACTCAGCCAGTGAGGCACTGGGCTCTTTCTGTTTTGCAGTTTTCTTCTTATGGAGTTGAACGCTTGTGTTTATTTAATTGTGTATGTTTTTTTAAAAATAAACTATTTGTGGCACTTGCAGTTTTTTCTCCTTGGCTGTATATTGCTTTCTGTTAACACCTCTGAGTACTTAGAATATTGGCCCTTTGTCATGTGATCATTTCTTGATTTCAGTCTTTGTGTACCTTTTGAGGTTGTTTATGGAGTGTTTTTCTGTGTAGAAGTTTTAAGTATGTAGCCTTAGTATTTAGGCAGTCTGTTGTGGCTTATGTGGTTTGAATTATGTAAATATTTGCTCATACATTACTTGACTATTTTATAGTTTTGTTGTTTACATTTAAATATTTCATCTGGGCCCTAGCTGATTTGGCTTAGTGGACAGAGCGCCAGCCTGTGGACTGAAGGGTCCCAGGTTCGACTCCAGTCAAGGGCACATGCCTGGGTTGTGGGCTCGATCCCTAGTGCGGGGTGTGCAGGAGGCAGCCAATTGATGATTCTTTCACATCATTGATGTTTCTATCTCTCCCTCTCTCTTTCTCTCAGAAATAAAAAATATATTTAAAAAATATTTCATCTGGAATGTATTTTGGAATGAGGAATGAATCGCATTCATTTTAACTTGGGTCGGGGTAATTCTCTCTACATGACGAGGTGGGAAGGAAGGGAGAAACATAGGATGTCAGACTGCAACTGTCTGAGAAGCTGGAAGTGTTAAAAAATGGAATTCTGACATACTTTTGGAAGGGGTTACAAAAGGAGGAAAATCTCGAGACACATGGTTTCCCAGAAGAACAAATTCAAAAGAATGACATGTGGTTAAGGATCGAATGTTCACAGAAAAACGACGGAAATGTTAACCCACTTTTTGTATGTGTGGCATAAACATTGAACTGTATGCCTCTAGTCTGGGAAAGAAAAAGGAGATGTAAGTGAAATATCCAAATCTGGTCTTTCAGTTTTATACAAGTCACTGAAGTTAAAGACACGCTATTCTCGCTGTGAGAAATGAAAGCCATTTTACTTGGCACATCTGTGACAGTGGCCATTGATGCGTTGGGAACGCCGTCTCAGGATTAGTGTGCCCAGGAAGACACAAAGAAGATTACATGTATTTAGTTTTTTGTTATTTTTCATAACCAACAAAAGAAATGCTCACGTTAGACGTCAGACTTCCCAGCTGTCCATTTGGATGGCTCTCGGCCAGCCCCCGCCCGGGGCCAGGACTCCCCCGGGCAGCACCGAGTCCAGCACCCGGTGGGACGCGTGGTCGGTTCACACTGCCTTCCATGCAGGCACGTTCTCTAGTTCCCCTCGCTGTTTATTTAGTGATCTCATTTTTGACGAGAAAATAAGAATAACTTGATGTTCATGTCTTACTGGTTTGCTTCATGGACCGGCTAGGGCAGTGGTCGGCAAACTCATTAGTCAGCAGAGCCAACTACCAACAGTACGACGATTGAAATTTCCTTTGAGAGCCAAATTTTTTAAACTTAAACTTCTTCTAACGCCACTTCTTCAAAATAGACTCGCCCAGGCCGTGGTATTTTGTGGAAGAGCCACACTCAAGGGGCCAAAGAGCCGCATGTGGCTCGCGAGCCGCAGTTTGCCGACCACGGGGCTAGGCCTTAGCGCCCCCTTTGAAACATTCTTTGGTAGCAATTGAGTTCATGGTTTTCAGGGAAGTGACTCCCGGTGAAGGGACTTCAAGTGGCTCTCGTGTTCCTGGACTCGGAATTTCCCTTAGGAGCTTCTCTGGAGGATTACAACAACAAACGTGCAGGGCTGTGTGCGTGCCACCCTCAGTGGGGCCCCGTGCAGTCAGCGCCCTTCCCTTCCCCATTGACAGGGGAAGTGACTCTCAGAGAGGTTAAGCAACTTGTTCAAGGTCACACAGCTGGCAAAGATGGATGCACCTCCGACCCGTTCCCAGCTGGGGGTCTCCGGTGGCTATTTTTTCTAATGTCCTAAATGTGGCCTACCCTTCATTCTTTTCCTCTTACTGCTAGGGAATGGCCAGTCACCTTGTCCTCGAGTTTCTCCCTCATCAGTCACCAGTACTGACCAGCTTTTGCAGTGGGCGCCTTGCTCTCCCGCAGCCTCGCGGTGGCCCCACGGGCCTGAGGGAGCGGGAGGGTCAGAGAGGAGCTTCCTGAGGTCAGGTTTCTGTTAACGTCGATTTGCAGACAGGGTGGCAGCGGGGAAAGACCGGGCAGGCTCGGCAGGCTCTGTGGATCGAGCGCTGGAGCGGGGGGCAGAGGAAACGTTAGGTAGGAGCGACGCTGTGTGACGGGGAGGATCGCATCTCTTCTCAGCGAGCAGCGAGCTTGGAACCAGGCCGAGGCCTGGCCTCGTTGCCCCACGTGGGAGCTGCGCGCGATTACAATGCATCGTTCGGGCTCCGTTTCCCATTAGCCGCTCAGGGGCTTCAGCCTCCTGCCATCTGCAAGCTGTAGGGTTTACGATGACTCGTGATCGCGTTTGTCATGTCCATCCGTGGCCTTTTCGCCGCTCCAAGAACGCTGAACCCTCGGCTGAGCCCGTCGGGGGGAGAAGCCGCAGCAGGCACATCATCCCAGCAGCCACACCCTGCGGGCCTTCTCCACACGGCATGTGAGCTCTGATCATGGGCTGAGGCCCAATCGAGGAATGACTTGCGGCGTGAAGGACACGCGTGCTCTGCCGGGGCAGCTTGAGCCCCGCCAGTCTGCCCGCGGGGCCCCCATGCTCTTCCCATGCGGCAGCGCCCCGGTGCACCTGCCCCAGCCGGAGGCGAGCTCGCCCTCGGAGGCCGAGTCCCAAGTCAGGGTGAGGGAGGGAGGCTGAGTGAGGGCGCCTGTTTTGCCGAAAAGGCGGCAGCAGGAACATTTGGGTCGTGGAGGATGCAAGGTCCTGCGAAAAGCCGCTGCTGTGCCCTGGAAAGGGGGGTTCCCGGCAGCGGGCTGGGGACTGGCCACGGCGGGCTTTTCTCTGTGTAGGTTTGCGCATCGTTCCTGTCAGCTTAGCACTGAGCTAGGTGCTCCCACCAATCCTGGGAACTCTCCAATAAGTATTTCTTCTATTAAAATACAAGTGAGCCCTGGCTGCGGGGCTCAGTCGATTGGCGGTTGGCCCATGCACCAACAGGTTGCTGGTTTGATTCTGGTCAGGGCATAGGGGGCTTGCAGGAGGCAGCTGATGGATGTTTTGCTCTCACATGGATGTTTCTCTCCCTCTCCCTCTCCCTCCCTCTCTCTTTATTTTTTTATTTTTATTTTTTTTAATATATTTTATTGATTTTTTACAGAGAGGAAGGGAGAGGGATAGAGAGTTAGAAACATCGATGAGAGAGAAGCATTGAGCAGCTGCCTCCTGCACACCTCCTACTGGGGATGTGCCCGCAACCAAGGTACATGCCCTTGACCGGAATCGAACCCGGGACCCTTGAGTCCGCAGGCCGACGCTCTATCCACTGAGCCAAACCGGTTTCGGCATCTCTTTAAAATATATATATTTAAAATACAATGTACACATAGTAAAATGTCCCTATCGTAAGTGTACAGGTCAATGAGTTTTGACAATTGTATACACCTGTGTTATTTTCAACCAAATAAAGATATAGGAGATTTCTATCACCCCAGGAGGTTCCCCAGGCGCCTGTACAGTTGCTGTACACGAAATGTGTCCCTCAGAAAGGCCTGTGCCGACATCCTGACCCCCAAGGCGATGGTGTCCAGGAGGTGGGGCCTCTGGCAGGTTTCTGGGCCCTGAGGGTGGAGGCCCCACGAGTGGGGTTCATGTCCATGTAAAGAGCCACTGCCCGTCCACAGGTGAAGTTATATTGAGAAGACGCCGGAGATTCGGTGGACCACAGCTCTGCCTCCTGCTGTGTGGGTGTCTGAAGACCCCTGAAAGCCCTGGGCTCTCACAAAGAGCGACCTTCTTGTTTCTCTCTCAGGCAGAGAACTGCAGTGACATTGACAGAACTGGTCCTGAGCTCAGTGGTGAATCCCGGGTGATTAGGCGTTAACGTCCATGAGAGAGAAGAGGGTGACATTCAATCCAAACGGGATGGAACTAGCAAGGAGTTACTGAACCCTGAGACAGCAGTGCCACAGCTGCTGTACCAAGGGAAACGGCTGAACTTCACCCCCTCCACCTCTAGGATCGGAGTCGTTTTCATCCTAAGTTACAGGTATTAAAAGTTCAGATAATGATAAGGTTAGTCACATTCAACTCCTTAGGCATACCGAGTCCAAGATTTGTTACCTTTTCTTAAAAGAAGAGACTAAAGCTATATGTACTCTAGGACCACCTGGTCATTATTCACTATAATACAAATGTGCCATGTAACTTAAGGATAATTGCTTATGAAATAGATTTTAAGGATATGACTGCTAAGTTTATTCTAATAAAACGTTTTTTATTTAATTAATTTATTTTAATATATTTTTATTGATTTCAGAGAGGAAGGGAGAGGGAGAGATAGAAACATCAAAACATCAATGATGAGAATCATTGATCGGCTGCCTCCTGCATGCCCCCTATTGGGGATGGAGCCTGCAACCCGGGCATATGCCCTTGACCGGAATTGAACCCGGGACCCTTCAGTCCACAGGCCGATGCTCTATCCACTGAGCCAGACCAGCTAGGGCAAAACTTTTTTTTTTTTAGATTTTTAAAAAATATATATATTTTATTGATTTTTTTACAGAGAGGAAGGGAGAGGGATAGAGAGTTAGAGACATCAATCAGCTGCCTCCTGCACACTCCCTACCAGGGATGTGCCCACAACCAAGGTACATGCCCGACTGGAATCGAACCATGGACCCTTCAGTCCACAGGCTGACACTCTATCCACTGAGCCAAACTGGTTAGGGCAAAATGTTTTTTAATAAATGTTAAAAGCAAACTGTACAAAGAAAGTAAACGTACACAAATCGAATAAAATGAAAAGTGACTGGTGTCTGCCTCGGTTTTCCTTTCGTCAAGTACAAATGTCTAGCCCTGCTTTTGATGCTGCGAATCCCCCTGCGGGCAGCGTGGCACAGGAGTCTCCTCGGGGCACCTGGCCCGGGAGGAGCTGTCTGGCGGTTCTGAGTCCCTTTTCTGTGTCTCGTCACCAGCTCATGGCGTGTTGTGGCTCAGAAGTCATGCTTGTCTTTACCGAAAATTCAACTCTTGGATATGGAGCTTAGGTTCACCTAAACACCGAACAAAAATATTTCTGCAAAGATTGTTGCTAGCTGTTTCCACAGAATAATTCTGAGCAGAATATTCTTAAGAGCCTTTATACCTACAGAGGTGAGGCTTCAGCATACGGTACAGATGGAATAACACTGTGCCAGTCCTATCCACAGTCCACGGAGAAGGGCCCAGTCGGTCACACTAGATGCGTGAGAACACACAATACAGAAATGTATACAGCACATTGTAAACACTTGCATTCAATAAAATGATAGCCCAATAACAAATGACATTTTATTGTTCAAGTGATCTTCTAATGTCAACACCAACACTAATAAAAATATAGAATACGTTGAATCCGCCAATGGCAAAGCCAGCTGTCCTTCCCTTGAAGGCGCCCACATTTCAAAGCCAGCTTCCATGGAGAACTGCGGAGCCTCTGTTCTGTAGGCCTTCCGTCTTTCCCTGCTGAAGTCGGGGCGAGGCGGGGGCACCCCTCCCTCCCCCCGCAGAGCACGGAGGCAGAGCGGGACCCGCTGGGCCACCAGACTCACCCCTGTGCTCTGGGCGCGCCTCACTCCTGCCGGATGCCCGGCTCTGGGTTCCCACCTGCTCCCGACGCAGCAGCCGCGAAACAGAAGCGCCATTCACATCTCGGCGGGTGTGAAGCAGCCGTTCCCACTCCAAGGTGATGTCTCCCCGTTTCCTACTGTTCACAACGTAAAGGAAATCAGGTCCACTCTGCCTGTCAACTGGGTTTTTAAAGGCTGAGATTGGGCTCTTTCCACACTGAGTGGTGAGGGACGCTGCTCCCTCTCTCTCTCTCTCTCTCTCTCTCTCTCTCTCTCTCTCTCTCTCTCTCTCGCTCTCGCTCTCTCTCTCTGTAGTCTATTAGGAAGCACAACGTTGAAGCTCAATGGGTTAGCACAGGGCAGGAACATGGCGACCCTTGAAAGCAACGACAACGAAAGGACTTTTTTCAAAGAACATGTTAACCAGGGAGGTCTGCTGTGTGTGCACACCACGGCTGGGCCCATGGTTCCATCCGGGAGAGGCGTTCCTTCGTGAGCCTGTGTGCCTGCGTGCGGGGCGGGCGTTGCTGTCAGTGTCATTAGGACTCACGCTCTGAGACCCTCCAACGGGGCACAGGGCTGGCTGAGCCCTCCAGGCTTCTCGCTGGGTGATAATGGAAGTCCACCTTGTCCATTCGTGAGAAGATGACCTGGGGCCTCCGTTAGTAACCTAAGGCGGCACCTGTGCACACAGGTGTTTTTATTTGGGAGCAGCGTAAACATGCGTCTAGATGTACAGATATGTTGATTATTCTTCCTTGTCTGGGAGGCTGAGCCCACGTGTGTGCGGTTAGGAGGAGCCCGAGCCTGGGAAAATCCGAGGTGTCCCATACATGCAGACAGAGGCCCACAGAGAGCCGTGGCCGGTGTGTGAAGGACGTGTCAGGGCCCTGGGCCGGCTCCCTGTCACATACACGTGACCTGCGTCACTCCGTCCTCCTGGTCCAGCGGCCCGTCGTCCAGGTCCCGCAGGAGGCCCAGCCCCGACAGGGCGGGCGCCGGCATCCAGGGCGCCCTGGAAGGAGCGGGGAGGCCCTCGGGCGGGGCGCCGTGCTCGGTGGGCTGGGCCGTGGCCGTGTCCAGGCCGATGCTCCTGCTGCCGACTTGGTGCCTGTCTTCGCCTTTCCCATGCCGGCTGGCCTTCCTCTGGAACACAGACAGGCAGCGGGAGTTAGAGATGGTGCCTCCTGTCCCTCTGCCCTCCGCCCGCGGCCCTCCGCCCAGATGTCCTTTCCCTGCTTCTCGTCAGGGCCCTGCTCATCCCAGGACCAGCTCAGCCCTTCCCGGTCCCCCAGCCTCACCCCCGCTCTGTCTCACGCCCCTGGGGAGCTCCCGGGCACATCATTCTCATCACTGGCCCCTGGTTCTCTGTCGAGACGTCTGGGCCCCTAAGGACACTTCAGAACAGAGAAACCGGTTGAGATCACACCTCGGGGAGCAAAGAAGGATCGAGATCCATGAAAGGTTCCATTTTTCTTCTTGGTGTTAGTTGGGGGTCTAACAATAGAAAAAGTGTTCTAGTTGCCCAGCCAGGGTGGCTCAGTGGTTGAGCGTTGACCTATGAACTAGGAGATCATGGTTTGATTCCCAGTCAGGGCACATGCCTGGGTTGTGGACTTGATCCCCAGTAGGGGACGTGCAGGAGGCAGCAGATCAATGATTCTCTCTCCTCATTGATGTTTCTCTCTCCCTCTCCTTCCTCTCTGAAATCAATAAAAATATATTAAAAAAAAGAAAAAAAGAAAAAGAAAAGGCGTTCCAGTGGCCGCCTCACACCCATTTCACTTAGGAATGGGCTGCACTGAAGGTCATGGCGAGTTCAGGCCGAGTGGTGCCGTTCAGAGTATTTCCTGAGGGCTGAGATGCTCATCAGAATGCTTGCTGAGGGCTGGGGATGTTCTTGGTGCCATCAGAACAGAGAGGAGAACGTGGTCTCTGTTCAGGAGACGCAAGTCCTAAGGGGTCTGAGTAAGAGGAAAGCTCAGAGAGAGCTGGTGGCCGTGCAGTGTGTGGCTGTTCAGACTCCTGACGGCATTTCCACCCAGGGCTTCCTTAGTACCGACACCACGACGTGGACTAGAATACAATCAGGTACTCTTAGGCACAGACAACGAAACAAGGGGAAGTAAAAAAAAGATAAAAAGTTAAAAAGAAAACCAAGGCCTGGCCAGCATGGCTCAGTGGTTGAGTGTTGTTGACCTATGAACCAGGGGGTCACAGTTTGATTCCCGGTCAGGCCACATGCCCGGGCTGCTGGCTTGATCCATAGCTGGGGGTGTGCAGGAGGCAGCTGATCAATGTTCTCTCTCATCATTGATGTTTCTCTCTCTCCCTTCCTCTCTGAAATCAATAAAAATATTTAAAATAAAATAGATAAAAAGAAAACTAAAAGGGATACATTTAAAAAATATTTATTTATTTACTTTTTTAGAGAGAGAGAGAGGAAGGGAGAGGGTGAGAGAGAGAGAAACATTGATGTGAGAGAAACATCCATCAGTTGCCTCCTGTATGTGCCCTGACCAGGAATCAATCCAGGACCTGAAAGACGCTCCAACCAACGGAGCCCACCCCCGCCAGGGAAAAGGGACACATTTAAAAAGCCATTTCCCAGTTTACAAAGAAGGTATTTGCTGAAAGTTCATTTATATGTTATTTGGGAAACTAGGATTACGTTTTCTTAAATGTAAGAGCTAAAATTATAAAATTCTTAGGGAAAAAACACACAAACCCTGCAAGTCAGATGCCTAGGCTAGTCTTGCAAAAGTTGGCTAACCCATAGGTCTGTTGAACTGTAGTGTATAAACTACACAAGTATTTCCTACTGGTTTTCAAGGCAAATACACAAAGCAAACAGCTTTATGAAAGCGGACTTTGTGGGCTCCCATGCAACTTAACGGCTGTCCAGGGGACGGTTTGTGCTGGAAGCTGAGCGTGTCCCTGGAGCCCTCAGGCAAGTTCAAGGGAACGAGCCCACACTGGGCCGCTTCCCCACAGAAAGGCCCGGCTTCCCATCCCGAATCAGACGCAGTTGGGAGGTGCTGGCATTTCCCAGCGCCGCCACCCCCCCCCCGCCCGCCCCCCTTCCGACTTCATCCAGTGCAAACACTAGATGGCAAACCCTCTTCCTTTTCTTCTCATTCACCAAGCGCACTGAGTTTAATGCACGGAGTGGAGCGGGCACAGGGTTTGAGCATGGCCTGTTCTCCTGGCATGGGGACACCAGCCGGCGAGGAGCCAGGCTTTGGGCTGCAGGCAGCACCGATGGGCCCTGCCAGACGGGGCTCCTTTCTCAGGCCTGGCTGCCCGGTCCGAATCAGACCCAGTTGGGAGGTGCTGGCATTTCCCAGCGCCCCCCTCGACTTCATCCAGTGCAAACACTAGATGGCAAACCCTCTTCGTTTTCTTCTCATTCACCAAGTGCATTGAGTTTAATGCACGGAGTGGAGCTGGCAGATTCACTCTTCCCCGGGCACAGGGTTTGAGCATGGCCTGTTCTCCTGGCACGGGACACCAGCCGGCCAGGAGCCAGCCTTTGGGCTGCAGGCAGCGCCGATGGGCCCTGCCAGATGGGGCTCCTTTCTCAGGCCTGGCTGCCCGCGCCCTTTCCCACGTGCACAAAGCGCCCATTCATCTCGAACGCCCTCCCGACGCTGCATGAATGAACACAAACGGGAGGGCGGAGAGCCTGAGCACTTGGCTGCCGGGCCTTTCCTGCCTCCTCAGCACAGCGCCCGGGGTCACTTCTGCAACAAATTCCTGATTGTGTCCCTGCCAACAGAGGCCCGCCCTCACCCATCAGTGTGGACTTTCTTAGTGAAAATGGGTATTAGTCAGAGCAATGCGCTATTCCGAGCGATTCCCTTTCAGGTAAGTATTCAGGGAACGGCCACCACATGTAAAGGTCAGGTATCAGAAGATGACAAATCCTTCCCATGGGAACTCTAAAAATGATTTCAGAACACTTCCCTTTTTCCTCCCGTGACTCTTAATAAGTACATCTTCAGCAGACAGTGCCTCCCCCACCCCACCCTCCCTCCATCCTATCTAATAAAAGAGTAATATGCAAATTGACCATCACTCCAACACACAAGATGGCTGCCACAAGATGGCCAGCAGGGGAGGCAGTTGTAGGCAATCAGGTCAGCAGGGGAGGGCAGTTGGGGGGACAAGGCCTGCAGGGGAGGGCAGCTATGGGTGACCAGGCGGGCAGGCGAGGGCAGTTAGGGGCAATCGGGCAGGCAGGCAGGCAGGTGAGCGGTTGGGAGCCAGCAGTTGATTGGAGAGGGTGCAGGCTAGGCTGAAGGACACACACACACACACACACACACACACACACACACACACACCGTGCACGAATTTTGTGCACCGGGCCTCTAGTGTGAAATAATAGCTTTTCCAATCAATCCAACTGCAGGGCCTGAGGACTGAGCGCGCAGGAGCCTGCAGCCCGGCCGGCCTTGGAGAGCACCTCCTCGAACCCCTCACTCGACAGAGGAAGGACCCAGGCCCAGAAAGAAGGCGGGGTTGGTCCAAGGTCGGGGAAGGGCTGGCCTCGAACTGCAGGCCCAGCGTTTCACCTTATTCTTCCCACACTCAACTCACCCACACCTACCGAACATACGAGACGAGTTAACCATCTGCGTGTTCCCAAACGAAAACTTCCAGGTATCTTACAAAATACACGTTCGGTGTGGAAGACCTGGCAGAACCAGAGGAAAAAGCAAAACCCACCCACAACCCCATCTTGCAGAGAAACCGCTGTTAAAATGTGGTGCGTTTTACTGTTTTCTTCTCTAAAGAGCTATGTATTTGCGTTTGCACACGGGTGTGCAGCTCACCTCTCCACTGAGCACAATATTTCTTTTTATAACTTCTTATTGATTTCAGAGAGGAAGGGAGAGGGAGAGGGAAACATCAACGATGAGAGAGAATCATTGATCAGCTGCTTCCTGCACGCCCCCTACTGGGGATTGAGCCTGCAAGCTGGGCATGTGCCCTTAACGGGAATTGAACCCGGGACCCTTCAGTCTGTGCTCTATCCACTGAGCACCCAGCCAGGGCGCATGTGTAGGTCTATTACTGTCTTGGAAACATCTCTAAGACATGGCGTGGAGGGAGAGGGTGACTGAGGGAGCTTGTTGATGCAGACTCGTCAGTGCGGTCCCCGGGGACGGGCCACCTCTGGCGACTGTCTCCTCCTGGTCCTGGTGCAGGAGAGGGAGCCGCCCGCACAGGGACACGCTGCCGCCGGCCTGAGGACGTGCACACCTGCTCCTTGTCAGGAAGGAGGCGGGAGCGGTTCCTCCTCCGTCGGCTGCTGCTTGGTGGCCTTCAGCTCAAAGTGATCCTGCTGCCCCAGTGGCCCCTTCTGAGTGGCCATCCCAGTCCCCTGGGGCACCGGCTCAGGGCGGGCAGCCTGCACTCGCATGCCTCGGGCAAGAAGACTATTTCCATATCAACACCACACTTCCCACCTGTGCTCCCCCAAATGCTCCAGTGTAACAGCCAGCCCCGTGGTCGGCAAACTGCGGCTCGCGAGCCACATGTGGCTCTTTGGCCCCTTGAGTGTGGCTCTTCCACAAAATACCACGGCCTGGGCGAGTCTATTTTGAAGAAGTGGTGTTAGAAGAAGTTTAAGTTTAAAAAATTTGGCTCCCAAAAGAAATTTCAATTGTTGTACTGTTGATATTTGGCTCTGTTGACTAATGAGTTTGCCAACCACTGAGCCAGCCTATACAGCACCGTGTTACTCACTTCTGGGGTCTGAGCCGCTGAGTTCCACATAGCGGGTCTCTGAAGAAACACCACCTGCTTCGTAGCCAAATTCCCTTCGCTGCAAATTAAAACAATAGCATTAGTCTTTGTGGATTAGTAATCCCTTTTTTTTTTTTTTAACTGTAAGAGAACATTTATTTGGTTAATCACAGAGGTATAAAAAGGGATTCCTGGAAGATGAGTTTAGGAAACAAGTTATAGCGGGAAAGGAAGGGCCCTAGGTGCTTGGGAGTGAGGAGGCTCATGTAGCCTGCCTGAGGCAGCGAGGGGGAGGGGAGAGGGAGGGGAGAGGCAGGGGCAGGCATGCTCCCGGGATGCGGCACTGGGTCCTCCATCCGAAGGGTTTAAGGTGGAGATATTAGGAAGTCCCAGGAGATCTCAACAGAACATGCAGCAGTTTCGCAGGTGTGTCCTCTCAGGGTTGTGGTCTCCACTGATGGCTTGGCCTGCACGGGGGCCAGGGGTCTTTATTCAATGCAGCTGGTCCTGAGGGCAGATGGGGTCACAGGTCTGGTTTTGCTGCTTTTCTGGGCCTGGAGCTGAAATGCAATGTCCCATCCTGACTGGCAAAGCAGGGCGGTGGGGCCAGCGGCCGGCTTTGGATGCGCTGCAGCATCTCAAGGCCTCAGGCCTGCTGGTCCAGTCCCACTCCCCAGGCTCACGATCCTGAGGCACGGCCACTGGGTGGTCCGACACAGTGACACGTCTGGCCTGTGGCTCTGAACCAGCACTCCCGCGGAGCGAGGGTGAGGCTGTGCACCTCTGTGATGAAGGTCTGCGTTGCGATGCGCTCCTCCGCCTCCTCTTCCATGTAGAACGCCCATGGGAGGTAAACATTCTCAGGCACAGTCCCCCTGGCTCCGCGCTGCCAGTCCTGGCTTTGCGCTGCCAGCCCTGGCTTCCATGTTCTGAACTGCTCCTTCTTATTCAGAATCAAGGCGAGCTCAAGAAACCTGTCAAAAAAGGACTTGGGCCCCAGCTGGTTTGGCTCAGTGGATAGAGCATCGGCCTGTGGACTGAAGGGTCCCGGGTTTGATTCTGGTCAAGGGCACATGCCTGGGTTGTGGGCTCCAACCCCAGTGTGGGGCGTGCAGGAGGCAGACGATCCATCAGTAATTCTCTATGTTCCACACTTGGCTGGAATGTTCCTTTGTAAAACAGTCCTTTGTAAAATAACCTCCCAGTCCAAATTATTAAGAAATCTACATATATAAAAGGCTAATATGCAAATTGTCCGCTCGGGAGTTCGTCCAGGAGAACGGGAGTTCAGTCACTCGTTATGATGTACGCTGACCACCAGGGGGCAGCGCGGAACATGGTGGGCGACCAGCGGCGGCAGTAGGGAGCTGAGGGAGCAAGGGAAGGAGGAGGCAGGGAGGTGGGGAGGCCAGGACTAGGGACCCTACCCTGCACAAATTTCATGCACCAGGCCTCTAGTAGTTTTATACAAGTTGCAGCTGGAACAAGGAAAAAAAATTCCTTAAAACTGAATATGGGTCCAGCCGGTGTGGCTCAGTGGTTGATCGTCAATCCAGGAACCAAGAGGTCGACGGTTCGATTCCTGGTCAGGGCATATGCCTGGGTTGTGGGCTTGATCCCCAGTAGGGGGTGTGCAGGAGGCAGCTGATGGATGATGTTTCTATCTCTCTATACCTCTCCCTTCCTCTCTCTCTTTTTTAAAAAAATATATTTCTTTATTGATTTTAGAGAGGAAGGGAGGAGAGAGAGATAGAAACATCAATGATGAGAGAAAATCATTGATCAGCTGCCTCCTGCACACCCCCTACTGGGGATCGAGCCCGCAACCCAGGCATGTGTCCTTGGCCGGAATCGAACCTGGGACCCTTCAGTCCGCAGGCTGACGCTCTATCCACTGAGCCAAGCCGGCTAGGGCTCTTCCTCTCTTTCTAAAAATCAATGGGAAAATATCCTGGGGTGAGGATTAAAAAACAAAACGGAATATGGTCATTACAAAAGAAAACGTGAATGTTGAGAACGTGTAACCTCACATGCTAACATCACTACTTTCACCTCTATGTCCCCTCCTAGTCTTTGTCACATATGTGCTTCTGCATGTCTGTAACCATCGCATATTTGCATTTCTGTGTTCTATGCTCTTCACGTAACACCCTTTCCTTGTTTGTGCACTTGATCAGATTCTTAGCAGCTGCATAGTGTCTCAAAGACTTAAGATACTGAAATGTACTCTATTACTGAAAAATTAGGTTGTTTCCAGTTTCCTGCTAATCCTCTCTAATAAAATGGTAATATGCAAATTAACCATCACTCAGCCACATAAGCCACGCCCACCATCCAATCAGGGCGAGTATGCAAATTAACCCCAGCCAAGATGGCTACAGCCACAGAGAACAAGGTTTCCCAGGTAACAGAGGAAGCCAAGCTTTCCATAGCTGTTGCAGGCCTAAGCCTCCGCTCAAGCTACAAAGTTTCAATTATAGAAGGTAAACAAATTCAAACAGAAATGGGGGTAGAACGGAGCTTGAGAGAGCAGGCCAGGGTTGCCACCGACAACAGGGGAAGCAAAGCTTTCCGCACACCCTGTCCGGGCTCACCCGCTTAAGGCTACAAAGTTTCAATTGTAGAAGGTGAATTAACTGCCACAGAAATGGCTGCCCCCCCCAGAGGGAGCAGAAGGCTTGGCTCCGCTCCAGGCTACACAGTTTCAATTGTAGAAGGAAAATAAATTCCAGATACCAGGGCCTCCGCTTGGGTTGCCAGGGGGCGTGGCCGGCCTGCAAACCACCACAGGCCCCTCACTCAGGCCGCCCCACGCCCCAAGGGAACCCCCACCCTGATCTGGGACACCCTTCAGGGCAAACCAGCTGGCCCCCACTCCTGCACCAGGCCTCTATCTTATCTAATAAAAGAGTAATATGCATATTGACCATCACTCCAACACACAATATGTCTGCCCCCACGTGGTCAAAGATCCTGCCCCCATGTGGACACAGGATGGCCACCACAAGATGGCCAGCAGGAGAGGGCAGTTGGGAGGCACCCGGCCTGCAAGGGAGGGCAGTTGTGAGGGACCAGGCCTGCAAGGGAGGGCAGTTGGAGGTGATCAACCCTGCAGGAGAGGGCAGTTAGGGGTGACCAGGCCGGCAGAGGAGGGAAGTTGGGGGCAAACAGGCTGGCAGGGGAGCAGTTAAGCATCAACCAGGCTGGCAGCAGAGTGGTTAGGGGGTGATCAGGCTGGCAGGCAGAAGCGGTTAGGGGCAATCAGGAAGGCAGGCAGGCAAGCAGTTGGGAGCCAGCAGTCCTGGATTGTGAGAGGGATGTCCGACTGCCCGTTTAGGGCAGTTGGACATCCCTCCAGGAGTCCCAGATTGGAGAGGGTACAGGCTGGGCTGAGGGACAACCCCCCTCCGTGCACGAAGGGCTTCTAGTTATACATAATGCTGCCATAGAAATATGTCTTGTCTTTCTAGTCTTATGACTCGAGGAAATCTTGAAGTAAATTCTCAGAAGTGGGATTATTAGGTCAAGAATGTTTAATTAGAATTTTTGTTTGCATTGTCAAATCTGCCTTTTAAGAAGAAGAGGCGAACTTGGGCCGCGCGTGAGGAACTTGACGTAGATTTTCAGTCGAGGGGCTGGAGCCGGAGCTAGTTTTCTTTCCAGATGCTCCTTTGTGGGAGCTACTCAGTATTCCCCTTAGTCAACTACCCTCGTGGTGAGTGACCTTTGCCAAAGACTGCGTGGGGTTTGGGTTTCTCTGAAGTGCTTTCCGAGTCTCCATGGATTTAGGGGAAGGAGTCTGCAGCTAATGTTGCTCAGTTACGACTTTTATTATGCAAAAAACCAAAACCAAAACCAAAACCTCACTATTAGCTCTTTTTTTCTGGAAAACAAATGCAACATTGAAACTCTGGCCCCACACCATTGAGTGCCCCACACTTAGTGATTCTGCTGAATTTTGAGAAACAAGCAAATCTTCCACCAAAGTGGTCTTGGAGACTTCCTCCTCTTCCTCCTCCTCCTCCTCCTCCTCCTCTTTCCTCTTCCCCTTGTCCTCCTCCTCCTCCTCCTCCTCCTCCTCCTCTTTCCTCTTCCCCTTGTCATCCTCCTCATCCTCCTTTAAAATCCTCACTCGAGGAGTGAGGTTATTTTTCATATATATATATATATATATATATATATATATATATATATATATATATATATATATACACACACACACACACACACACACACACACACACACACACACACACATATCCAGTCTTGAATTTTTTGCGTTTTAAGTTAGGAGAGGTCTTTAAGAATTCATTTACTTGTACTTCCTTTTTAATTCTTTTTTTATTGCTTTGAGAGAGAGAGAGAGGAAGGTGGGGGGAGAGAGATGGATTGTTGTTCCACTCATTTATGCATTCATGGATCTACTCTTGTATGTGCCCTGACAGGGCTCAAACCCACAACCTGGCATTGGCGTCTGGGACGATGCTCTACCCACTGAGGACCGGGCCAGGGCTGTGCTCACTGATCCTTGACTCACCCTCCTGGCTGCGTGTTGCTTCAGGTTGCCAGAGGGAGGAAGTGCCCCTGGTGTTCATCACTTCCCACCTCTGCGTGCCTGCGGGCATCGCTAACGGGCACCGCGTTCTGGTCTCAGAGCCTTGTCCGGGCGGCCACTGCAGGACCAGTGCAGCCGAGCGATGGAGGCCACTGCCCGCCAGCCCCGTCTGCTGCCTGGAACCTTCTCTCTGAACCTGCCTGGGAGCTCTGCTCTCTTATAATCCGACACCACAGCCTTCACACACCGCTCCCCTCCTCACCCACGGCCTTTACCATGTTCCCTGTCTTCCTCTCAGCGCTGCTTCCTCTGGGAGCCTTTTCAGATCTCTCCCCTCCCCTCCCCTCCCCTCCCCTCCCCTCCCCTCCCCTCTCCTCCCCCATTAAGTGTTAACACCTGAGATACGCTGTGTGTCTGCTGTGCACTGTGGACTTTTGAAGGACCACAAGCCGCTATAATGCCCAAGATTCTCTCGCCCCAGCGGAGCTGATGCTCACCCCTCGGGGCCCGGTCCCCTGTGTGCGGACCCCCTGCAGGACTCATGGTCTGTCTGCTCTGCATTAGCTATTTGTGACCGTGCTTTCTCCCAAGCAGTGAGTTCCCGGCAGCCGGACTCTGTCCCTAGAGTGGGTAAAACTCGGCCTGTACACACCAGGCACTCAGTCAACACTTGAGTTGAAGCGAAGAAGCATGCTGTTGACTAGTAAATAAGACGCAAGAGCGAGGATCAGGTTGAACGTAAGCGAGCTGGTTTCAGAGGGGCTGGTGGGCAGCTGCTTAGCCACGTGGGACAAAAACCCGCTCCCAGGAAGCTGCCCGCCAGGCTCCCGCCTCCGTCGGACCGGAGGGCGCGGGGACTGTGTTTTCTGATCAGTTTGGCGTCCCCGTGTACATTCATGAATTGCCGGGGTTTAACGATTGCCACTTGGAAATGAGATATGAAACCAACGTTAACTTGCCAAAAGCAGAATCATCAAGTTAAACTTTAGCTTGCCCCTTTGTAGTTGGCGGTGTGTGTGGTCGGGAAGCCGGTGCCCGGGGACCCCGCCCTGGTTCTCAGGTGTGCGTGTGGGGAAGCCACAAAGGGCACTGCCACGCCTGGCTCCTCCAGCCCTTCCCCGGGGACAACGTTCACAGTGAAGCTCAGAGGCGGGAGAGGGATTGCTGCAAGGGCACAGGGCAGACAAAGGGGCTATTTTAAAAAGCGCGGCCTTATCAGAACGCTGCTCCCTGCAAGGTGACGCTGAGGGTAGGTCGCAGTGATTACAGGACGCCGCGCAGAACTCCAATCAGAGGGGGCGGCGAGGTGCCTGAGAGGGCCCGCATGGACCCCAGCCCCCGCTCCCCGTGCACACGGCAGCTCCTGCTCCGGCTGGCACTCAGGGTTAGGAGAAGGTCTCAGACACGCCAGGGCCTTCGCTGCTTCTGGGCTCAGGGGTCAGGAGGCCGGGAGCCTGTCTTATAGGGGAGCGGGGTCTGACCTCACAGTGAAAGGCCAGCTTTCCCTCTTGTTGTTTATACCTTGTCCTTAAGGAGCAGAATTTTATATTCTCAGTGAAGTGTCACTGGATTCTAGCATTCTTTCTTTAAAAATAAATTTTTCTTTTTTATTGATTTCAGAGAGGAAGAGAGAGAGAGAGAGAGAGACGTCAATGATGAGAGAGAATCATTGATCCGCTGCCTCCTGTACGCCCCACACTGGGGACCGAGCCCACCACCCGGGCATGTGCTCTGACCGGGATTCAAACCGTGACCTCCTGGTTTATAGGTCACCGCTCAACCACTGACCCCTGCTGGCCGGGCTATCTTTTTCTCTACTGTAAGGTTATAATTCAGTGCTTATGAAAGTGCATTCTAATCACCTTGAGTTCTTGTTTAATTGCACGACCCTGCCCCCTCCCCCACTGGTATTTGGGGAGAGGGGAGTGACTGTGTTTTGAGGTAGCCACACAGCGGGAACTCTGGCTCAGTTTCCATTGTACTCCTGGGATTATGTTCAGATCAGCAATATTAGCTCCTAGTTCGGCTAATTTGATCCTCTACCAGATTTGCCCTAAAGAGATTGTCAATTTTCACCTTGTCTTTTTTTTTTTTTTTGAAAAGAAAAGAATCGGGCCCAGTTGTATAATTGCATAGCGATAACGATTAAGAAGGGATTCTGGTAAGTTCTCCGGGCGGACAACGATCATCTTGGAACAATGTAGTGATATCAGATGACCACACTGAGGTTTCCATGGTAACCAGCTTTGACCGTTGGTGGCGTGATATTGCCGAGGATAGTGAAGTAACACCCTTCACCTGGAAACCCGCTGAGACAATGCCTTCATGCAATCTGGTAACGGGATATGTGCGAGTTATTAAAGAAAAAAGGAGAAAACACCTTATGAATAGACCATTCAGGTAGGGCTTAGGTAGTAGAAGGGGAGGTGAAATTGTTTAAGACAACGATTGCGTATGAGACAAAGGTACGTGAGGAAGAGCCTTTCACTGGTGTTTGCACAGACAGGTGGGCTCCCAGGGAAGATGGTGACAGGTATCGGTCTTTCTGGGTGTGAGCATGCGTGTAAATGTACATCTTCATAGCGTCGTTAATTACCGCTGTTTCTTCTACTGGCTTGTAGCCTCAGTGCTGATTTCATGTAGCGTGAGCTACGCTATTGACGTCTACTGAAATATCATGATGTAGGACAAGCTGGGTTGTCATCCTTGCCCAGGGTTTCAACTTCATAGGGACTTTGGTTCTGCTAAAGAATTAGGTCCCGCCCTGGCCAGTTTGGCTCAGTGGGTGGACTGAAGGTCCTGGGTTTGATTCCTGGTTAGGGCACATGCCCAGGTTGTGGGCTCAATCCCCAGTAGGGGGCATGCAGAAGGCAGCCAATCAATGATTCTTCCTCATTATTAATGTTTCTATCTCTCTCTCCCTCTCCCTTCCTCCCCGAGATCAATAAAAAATAAATTAATTAATTAAATAAAAAAGAAAAAGAAGTAGTGTCATAGAGCTCGTTCCTGGTGATACTGTGATTACAATGAGATTTGTTTAGTTCTGGCTCGAGAGATCAGTTGGATAGAGTCGTCCCCTTACGCCAAGGTTGTGGGTTTGATCCCTGGCCAGGGCACCGAAAAAACGAGAGATTCGTTAAGCTCAAAGCCTGGACCATTCTTCCAGTTTCAGAGACGAAACTCTTTCAGGCTCTATCGTCCACCCCACCAGGTTGAACTGGATGCAGTCTTTTTCTTTATGTAAAGATGACATGGCCAACTGTCAGTACTGGCTGTGCGCCCCGAGGCAGCGGAGACCAGCACATGACAGCCACTGGGCCCGCGCGTGTGAACAAGAATCCACAGGCAGAGGATAAACAGGTTTCAGCAACCATCTTCGCGGTCAGATCCCAGCGAACCTTTACCTTCATCCTATACTGTCTACCTTGCGGCCGCTTACACAACACAAAGGAACAAAGTAGGATGATATTGCGAAATGTTCCTGGCATAGGGAAGAACAGTTGACCCTGGGGGTTCTAGTGTCCCTTGTTGCATAAGGGCGATTACGGTTAAAATACATTTTTCTACTACCTTCTATCCGGGGTCAACGGCAGATTCCTAACTGGGGCTCTGCCCACTGGGGACACTGCCTTTTAACCTCAGTACTACTGAGGGTTCCATCTGACTTTGGCAGTCTACATGCTCTCTTATTGTTTATTTTTTATAAACTAATTTTGTCTTTTTTAATTGAATTCATTGGGGTGACTTTGGTTAATAAAACCATACAGATTCAAGTGTACAGTTCAATAAAACATCTTCTGCACACTGCATCGTGCACTCGGCACCCAAAATCAAGTCTCTTTCCTTCCCATTCATCCCCCCCTTGACTACTCCCGCCTCCCCCACCCCATGTACCTCTATCGCCACACTGTTACCCGTCTCCGTATTTTTTGTTGTTGAATCCCTTTACCTTTTCTCACCCTGCTCTGCAACCCCCCCACCCCCCCCCCTCTATGCTTTCTTATTTTTAATATGACTATGGAATTTTAGACGAAAGTACTCCATAGCCCTTGACTGGTGACTGTATTATATGACACAGTACATAAACCTGGCCTGGCCCAGCCCGAACGCAAGCCCCTGGTTATGGACGGAGTGTACGCTGCCCCCGCTACAAGCTCCTTCAGGGCAGGCTCTATATGCAGCTTTCGCATCTTTTCATTCACTGACGGATGCTTTGCTTCTTATTTGTGTGTGGAATTTACTGGGGTGACGTTGGTTAATGAGATGATATAGGTTTCAGGTGCACAATTCTACAACTCATCATCTGTATACTGTATTGCAGGCGTCCTCAAACTACGGCCCGCGGGCCACATTCGGGTGTTTTTGCCGTTTTGTTTTTTTTACTTCAAAATAAGATATGTGCAGTGTACATAGGAATTTGTTCATAGTTTTTTTTAAACTATAGTCCGGCCCTCCAACGGTCTGAGGGACAGTGAACTGGCCCCCTGTTTAAAAAGTTTGAGGACCCCTGCTGTATTGTGTGTTCACCACCCCAAGTCAAGTCCCCTTCCGTCACCATTATCCCCCCATTACAGCCTCTTCTACCTCCCCACCCCCGCCCTCTGGCATTCACCATACTGTTGTCTGTGTTCATGAGTCTTTTTTTTTCTTTGCTTAATCCCTTCACTCTTCTCACCCAGCCCCCACCCCCTCCCTCTGACAGCCGGCAGTGTGTTCCCTGTCTCCCCGAGTCTGTCTCCACGTTGTCAGTTTACTGTGTTCACTAGATGCCACACAGAAGTGCGTCCTAGGGCCTGGTCCCTCTCTGACTAGTCTGTCACCCAGGGTCTGATCATGTGGGGGATGTAGGCCTAACCAGCTCCTGTCTGTCCACTGGGCGTGCTCCCAGTGACTCAGGTTGCTCGGTTTGAAGAGAGAATCCTGAGCATGACCGCTGTACTGTGATCTGACAGGGATGTCACAGTGTTTGAAAAGGTGGGGAATAACGCTCCAGGGAGCTGTCACTCACAATGGGAGCCGTTACCAACAGATCTCTGAGAAGAAAAGCAGGTGAACTGCTCTGATTCCTTCTAATCCCCCTTTCAAAGCTTGAGCTGGTTCACGCTGTACCCGCCTCTATCCCTCTCCCCACCTGTGTTATAAAGCCACGTCAATCAAATGCCTTTCAAGTGGGGGGACCTGGGACACGGGGAAGCTGCTAAGCCGGGAACACCAGAGACGCAGGAGGCTGGGTGAGACGGAGGGAGCGGCCTCCCTCGGCCACACCAGCCGATTGCGGCGCAGGCCAGCCCAGCCCAGGTGCAGTGCTGCCCCTGCGGGGAGCCACTGGCCACGCAGGACAGCCGCTGTCAGTCACGTCCTGGATGCCAAATAGGGCAGAGGGCACGCCTCAGCCCAGGACAGGAAAGCACTTCACACAGAGGACTTAACAGGTCTCCCTCTCTCGCTCTCAAAAAAAGACTACAATTCATGTTTTCCTTCCCAGAAAGGAAATAGGGAAAAGTAGTAAAAGGAGAAAGGGACAAGTTGGTGTCCGTGAAGGGATGGCGTTTTGGTCCTAACTTTCTAACGCAGGCACTTGTTTCAGGGGGAACAGCTAACAAGCCCCAGCTCCAGGGGAAAAGGAACCCATCACACTGCAGGACGAATGGAGGCAGGACGCCGCCTCCTCCATGCCGGCCTCCAGGATTCTGCAGTCCTGGCCCCGCTGTGTGCTGGGTGAGGGCAGCTGTGCACGGGCAGAGCAGAAGGGCAGGACCTGGGGCCCCACAGCGTGGGCTGTGCTTCTCTGTCTGCAGATTTATGTCGACTCAGTGTTCACTCTGGGGAAGAGCCAACCAGCACCCTGAGTAGGAAAAGGGGGGTGCGGCCTTCCTGCGGGGTGCCGAGGCCTGAACTCGCCAGCCCTGGGGAGGGGGGCGGAGCCGCTGGCACACACCTGACGGAGGGGGGAGATCTGCCCATCTCCAAGGCCCGAGAGGAGATGAGAAGTCAGGGAATGCCTTTGGGGGCATTACAAAGGATTCCCTCAGCGGAGTTCGCTGACGCTGAACTCTGACTTAGAGCGAGAAGGGAGTGCGGGAGGAGACGGGCGTCACCTGTCATGTCTCAGGATCGGTGTCGGCAGCACGCCGGTCAGGAGCCACCCAAACTCGGCCAGCGTGTGCAGCAGGGGCGCGTAGTCCGTCTTGATCTCGCAGCCCTGCGCGACAACAAGAGCTCAGGGCCACGGCCGGCAGCCGCCGGTGGGGGCGGGGGGGGGTCAGGCAAGGGCGTGGGGGTGCTGATGGGCGCCCCCTCCAGCAAGTTCACTTTCGCTGGTGCCGGCTTCCTGGCTGCCTCGAACCCTGGCCCAGTGGAGACACTGGGGTGGGGGTGGGGGGTGTCAGGGCCTCCGGCTGCTCCCCAGAATCTGGGCTTTCCTGGGTCCATGCCCTGGGCCTGGTCTGGCCTCAAACCCTGATGGGGTGGGAGTGGGAACGTGCGTTTTCAATGAGCTCCAGGTGGTTTGGATGCCGGTAACGTGCAGGCCCCGCGCTCAGAAACACGTGCCTGGGCCCGGGACCGAGGGCCGGAGCGGAGAGCGGGAGCCGGGAGTGAGAGGTGAGAGGGGCTTGCAACTGGTTTTGATTTATTGTGAGCTTAAAACTGGGGTGGATTTTACTGGGCGCGTTACCTCTTCCCCCAACCCTGCCCCCTCCTCTCCCTGGGATTTCTGGCTTCCTGGAAACGCGCTGTGTCTCCGCCCTCGGCGAGGCCAGAAAGGCAAACGCGTCCACGAAAGAGCCTGCCAGCCAGGGCCGAGGGCCGAGGGCCCAGGGCCGCACACAGTGTGCCTGAATTCGGCCTGTCCCCTCGGGCGGCCTGTCCCCCTCGGCCGGCCTGTCCCCCTCGGGCGGCCTGTCCCCTCGGGCGGCCTGTCCCCCTCGGGCGGCCTGTCCCCTCGGGCGGCCTGTCCCCCTCGGGCGGCCTGTCCCTCGGGCGGCCTGTCCCCCTCGGGCGGCCTGTCCCCCTCGGGCGGCCCCCCTGTCCCTGTCCCCTCAGGCGGGCGGTCCCCTCGTGTCCCCCTCGGTCCCCCTCGGGCGGCCTGTCCCCCCGGGCGGCCTGTCCCCTCGGGCGGCCTGTCCCCCTCCCCTGTCCCCTCGGGCGGCCTGTCCCCTCTGGCGGCCTGTCGGCGGCCTGTGTCCGGCCTGTCCCCTCCTGGGCGGCCTGTCCCCTCGGGCGGCCTCGGGCGGTCCCTGTCCCCCCCTCTGGCGGCCTGTCCCCCTCGGGCGGCCTGTCCCCCTCGGGCGGCCTGTCCCCCTCGGGCGGCCTGTCCCCTCGGGCGGCCTGTCCCCCTCGGGCGGCCTGTCCCCTCGGGCGGCCTGTCCCCTCGGGCGGCCTGTCCCCCTCGGCGGCCTGTCCTCCTCTGGCAGCCTGTCCCCTCTGGCGGCCTGTCCCCTCGGGCGGCCTGTCCCCCTCCTCGGGCGGCCTGTCCCCTCTGGCGGCCTGTCCCCCTCGGGCGGCCTGTCCCCTCTGTCCCCCTCGGGGCCTGTCCCCCTCGGGCCTGTCCCCCTCTGGCGGCCTGTCCCCCTCGGGCGGGCCTGTCCCCCTCGGGCGGCCTGTCCCCCTCGGGCGGCCTGTCCCCCTCGGGCGGCCTGTCCCCCTCGGGCGGCCTGTCCCCCTCGGGCGGCCTGGGCGGCCTGTCCCCCTCGGGCGGCCTGTCCCCCTCGGGCGGCCTGTCCCCTCGGGCGGCCTGTCCCCTCGGGGGCGGCCTGTCCCCCCTCGGGCGGCCTGTCCCCGGGCTGTCGGGCCCTGTCCCCCCCCTCGGGCGGCCTGTCCTGTCCTGTCCCCCTCGGGCGGCCTGTCCCCTCAGGCGGCCTGTCCCCTCAGGCAGCCCTGTCCCCCTCGGGCGGTCCCCTCGGGCGGCCTGTCCCCTCGGGCGGCCTGTCCCCCTCGGGCGGCCTGTCCCCCTCTGGCGGCCTGTCCCCTCGGGCGGCCTGTCCCCCTCTGGCGGCCTGTCCCCTCGGGCGGCCTGTCCCCCTCTGGCAGCCTGTCCCCTCTGGCGGCCTGTCCCCCTCTGGCGGCCTGTCCCCCCCTCCCCTCGGGCGGTCCCCTCGGGCCTGTCCCCCTCGGGCGGCCTGTCCCCTCGGGCGGCCTGTCCCCCTCGGGCGGCCTGTTCCCCTCGGGCGGCCTGTCCCCTCTGTCCCCTTGGGCGGCCTGTCCCCCTCCGGTTCGGAGGGCAGCGGTGGAGGTTCGGCTGCGGAGAGGGAACACCCTTCGGACACCTTTGCCTTTGGGAGTTCACAAGGTCAGACCCCAGGTCCACTGGCTGCTGGAGACAAACGCCAGCCATCGTGGGGATTTGTTCCCGTCCCACCAGGCGCGGGCATTGCGTAGAGAACCTCAGGGCCGGGGGACGCTGTTTGGGTTCAGGCCAGCCTTTGGGGACACACTGCCATTCATGCTCAGATCATGGTTTTGCTGTCTTATCACCAGGTGGGCGTCGGGTACAGCACTGCTCCCCCAGCGGAGAGCCGTTTGCTCCTGCGTAGAAGGCTGCACAGACAGCGGGAGGGGCTCACCTGCGAGCTGGAGAAGGCCGTTAACATAATATAAAGCTGGCCCGGCCGGCCTGGCTCCGTGGTGGAGCGTCAACCTCTGAACCAGGAGGTCACGGTTCGATTCCCAGGCAGGGCACATGGCCCAGGGTGTGGGCTCGATCCCCAGTGTGGGGTGTGCAGGAGGCAGTCGGTCCATGATTCTCTCTCATCATTGATGTTTCTATCTCTCTCCCTCTCCCTTCCTCTCTGATATCGATAAAAATATAGTTAAAAAATAATAGGAAACTAAATATAAAAGTAAAGCCGAATGGTCAGCCCACGGCCGTTTACCTCGATAACAGTCCACTGCTCCACCACGATGGCGTCATTTCCTGTGCGGCTGGACCCTGGCAGCCCGGAGCCTTCTTCTTCATAGATGAAGAACCCGTCCAGCGCTTTAGGCACGTGGTCCCCTGCGAGGAAGAGGATGCGGTTGAGAAGAGTTGCAAATACGGTGTTTTTAAAAAAATGTATTTTATTGGTTTTTTACAGAGAGGAAGGGAGAGGGATAGAGAGTTAGAAACATCGATGAGAGAGAAACATCGACCAGCTGCCTCCTGCACACCCCCTACGGGGATGTGCCCGCAACCAAGGTACATGCCCTTGACCGGAGTCGAACCTGGGACCCTTGAGTCCGCAGTCCGACGCTCTATTCACTGAGCCAAACCGGTTAGGGCCGAAGTGTTTCTTAAGAGCGTCCCAATCCTTAACCCTCGTAGGAAGCAGAAAGGCAAACAGCAGATCCCTTAGCAAACACTTGTTATGACTCCATCAGCAGCACCCTCCTCCTCTCTGAAGGTTAAATTTTTGTTGCCAAGGTCAAGACAGTGTTATACATCAGCGAGTTAAAATCAAACTGTAAACACGAAAGCGACAATAACCAAAACAAGACAAAGTGGTACCCTACACGGAGAGGCAAGTCGATTTCCTAAGCCCAAGGAGCACCTGGAAAGGATGGAAAGAAACTGCACCTCGCATTGTGGTCTCTGATCTGTCTGCTGTGTGCATGTTAGTTCTACTCTTGAGAGAAACAACATCAGCACTATTAACCCTTGACATGTACGGGTGGGATAGGAACACGAATGTGAGGCAAGATTACCTCAAAAATACAAACGTGGAACAATGCTTTACTTCAATGACGCTTAAAAAAAAAAAGAATGGTGACAGGAAGATCCTGAACAGAAGGCGTTGTGGGAAGGACGCCTGCTGGCAGGCAGTTTCCGGGGAGGGCCTCTTGGACCTTTTCTTGAGTGGCTCCCAGGGACCACCTGGCCCACGCTGAACTGACTTTATGGGGGTTCTTTTGTCTCCAGTTTTGCAATCGGACACAGTTTTCCCACGGTCACATGTGGGTTGGACATTCTGGCTTTCACGTGGCGCAATGTCACATCCACGTTGGCCTGGCTGACCGTTATCCCAGGAACACAGGCCTGCGAAGGTTTCAGGACTCTGCTTAGCTTAAATACAAGCGAGGCAAGGGTGCTTTCCATGTAATTCGTAGTCTTAGTTTTTATGAACAGGCTTATCCACCTCAAGAGGAAATCATTGTGCCATCATCTGCACATCACTGACAGTTAAGGCAGACCATCAGGCAGAGTTTATGCTGTTCGGAGTGGTGTCCGGGACAGTTTAATGTGCTAGTTGGAAATGGTTTTCTAAGGACAGTAGATGCCCTATTTCCTTTTAAATGTACCTGACCATTGTCACATCAAAGTGACCAGA